>CANUEP010269939.1:0-124932 GCA_947857235.1 Jatropha podagrica
AGATAATTTGTACCATTTAGCTTCACCGGACTGATTTGTAATGACGGGTTGTCATATGAAGCACCAACTTTAGTGTCAATACCATCACCCATTGTAAAAAACAGCAGAAACTACTGAAATCAGGTCTGAATACCGAAAAAAACACCCGAACAAAGGTGCAACCCAAAAGACAGCCCCGAAAACACAAGAACCAATGCAGGAAAATGGCCTAGGAGGAGGCGCAACACCAAGGCGACACTGCTGGAGTGAGCCGCTGCGGGAGGAGTGGCCGGAGTAAGTGTCACGCGCCGGCGCGTGAAGAAGCCGGCAGAATTGTCGGCGGCGCGGGAGCTCACGCGCGGCGTCTGCTGGTGACCGGAAAGCGGGAGATGGCCGATCGGCGGCTCCTCTTTCACCTGGTTTGGGCGGTGACGGTTCACTCTCCCTCCTGTTGGTCACAGTAGCTTCTAGGGTTTTTCTCTCTCTACTGTTTTTTGTTTTCTCTCTCTACTGTGTTTGGGCTGACGAAAGGTGGGTTTTAGGTTCTGATACCAAGTTGATTTTATGTGAAATAGAGAGCTTTTCTTTTCATTCATTCAATAAGATACAATTCACCTTTATTTATAGGTGTAGGCTATTTTCAAAATACCTAAACTACCCTTTACCCTAAAACTATACTATTTATACATTCAGTAATATATCACAATAGGAACCAAACTTTTATTATTAAATGAAGGATAAGAATGCCTAGTGTGTTAGGCAAGTTTACAAGCATCACATACCAAAGAATCTAAATCACACTTAGTAACCAAAGTGGGAAACAAACGTCCTAAAACAAAAAAAGAGGGATGATCTAATCTCTTATTCCATTGAACAATTTCATGAGAAGGATTTCTAGAAGTTCCTAACAAAGCTTGACTGGTACTCGGATTTGAAAATCGACGAACGTCATCCATAGATACAGTCCATCGTGCAAACTACCACTGCCAATCGTTCTCTCCGTGTTAAGTTTCTGAAAAATACAATGAGTAGGGTAAAAGGTTACTTTGCAATTTAGCGCTTTCGTGATTAAGCTAACAGATAACAAATTAATGGGAAATTGAGGAACATGGAGAACAGAATAGAGTTTAATATTGGAAGTATGAATAGGACGTGCAAGAAATTGGTACAAAAGAGCCATCCGCAATAGAAATTTTTTTTGTGTCTTGATACTTAGAATATGTGAGGAAATGGTTTATAGAGCCTATTGTATGTTTATTTGCTCATGAATCTATCACCTAAGAGTGTTTTGCAATTTTTGCAAGAGAGGTAAGAAAAACATTACTTGAATTAACAAAATTAGAAGCTGCAGTAGATGAGGAAGATTCAAGCTGTGACAACAATCATTTCAAGGACTGAATTTTCCTATCAGAAAAGCTACCAGCAGTAGATGGTTTCTCAAACAAAGCTTCACTATCAAATACGTGTGCTTGTGGTCTAGATGAACTGATTCGCTCCCTCCGCGCGCCCTAATTGGGCGTCCATTTAATTTCCAATAGAACTCCTTAATGTGTCTATTCTTCCCACAATAGTCACAAAACAAATGATCTCTATCTGAAGAACCTCCCTTCGCAGCCTGTATTTATTCCTTTGCTGAATTTGCAATCAACTCTGCTTTATCTATTGTAGGTCTGTGAATCATGGCACTCCTCCTAGTTTCCTTTTGTTGTACAAATGAGTATGCCTGTTACAAGGATGGAAAAGGATCTCGTCTAAGAATCTGGACTCGAATCTGATCATACTCGTTATTTAGGCTAGTCAAAAAATCATACACTCATTCTACCTCAATCAACTTCCGAACTTGAGTCGCATTATCAGCACATTTTGCCTGAAATTCTTGGTAATAGTCTAGTTCCTGCTATAACCCACTAAGTTCAGCAAAATACTGAGCGATTGTGAGATCTTCTTGCTTGGTTTTATGAACTTTCTATCGCAGTTCACACCTCTGAGCATAGTTTCTAGTTTACGAATCAGTCTGTGAAGCAGCATCCCATATTTTCTTAGCTGTATCAAGCAGTAAATATTCCCGTGAAATGGAAGGCTGCGTAGAATTTATTAGCCAAGACATAATAAGGGAGTTTTTTTATTTTCACTTATTATAACCTAGATTTGTAAAAACTAGTTTTGGCGCTCCACCATCAAGATATCCTTGCAAACCTCTAGTCTCAATGAATAACAAACAGGACTGAGACTGAGACTGAGACTAAGCCAAGTAATTCATGCCATCTAACTTCATTGGGCTAATCTAAAGTGAAGGGTTTTCCGAGTGAAAAATCACGTCTAACTTTTTTTCATACCCATATTGTCAATCTAAATAGTTTAATAGTCGATTTAAACGAAATTGCAGAACCAGAAAAAATTTGTAGATTCGGCAGCAGTGGCGTGTACAAAGGAACTACCACAAAAAATCAAAAACTGGACTGAGTGATCAGTGGGTCAGGGTCGCAGCACCAAAACGAAGTCATTGGAGCAAGAGTCGTTGGTAGAGGTCACCGGAAATCCACCGTACGTGTTGGCACGTGAGGAAAGGCCAGAACCTTTTGGCGGCAAGTGTGCACACGCTTGACCGGACGGCGACGGGGTCGAGCGGGAACGGCCGATCGGTGGCTGCTCCTCCTTCTGAAGTGGGTGGTGACGTTCAACTATCGCCCCCCCCCCGGGCGGCACCGCTTGCAACTCAGCCTTGTCATGGAAAAACCCTAAGCCGGAAAAACACGGCTGGCCTTTGATACCATGAAGATCTTTGAAGAAAGGGAGTTTATTTCTTTGTATTCTAGTAATCTCTATACAATTTTTATTCTATATATACACAAAAGCTGGTTCTAATATGATAGTAATCTAAATAAGAAAAAAACCTAAACTAGGAAAGATAATATTCTACAAATCTCTACACTCCTCTACTGTCCCTGTTTGTTTTAAATTAACTGAGTCCCTAAGTGGATTTCTTTGCAAGGGTGGCCCAAATCTGAGAGTACAATATTCTAGAAACTTGTTTCACATAAGATCTGGTTCTTCTTGCTGCAATTTGTAATACCATAGTTGGCCTTCTCCCAACATGTGGAAGGCAGCTAGGCTGACTTGATCCGTTACTGCAATCTGTTGATTAGCAAAAAAACTGCTCACATCTGTGCAACCAGATTAAGAGGCCATTTCTGCCATCATATGTAGCAAAATCAAGCTTAGTATAATGCAGCACAGTTCTGCTGCTATTGATGCCACCGGCAGTTTCGTTATGCTTCATTTGTGGTTACTTCCTATCCTCCACACGGCTTGTCTGGCCTGGATGCTATGCAACTAGTGGGTAAGAGTAAGGAGTGTTTCTAACTGCTGAGATAATTGTTGAAGCCGTTCATTTGTTCTTGTTTCGATTCTATCACCAAATTTCTCAATTCCTCGCGTAATCCTTGTTTGCCCATGATGTTTGGTTTTGATACCAAATTGTTATGATCCCACGTAATGGATCATGTCACTGGGCCATGTACTATGTAATTTTCCTCAAGCAAGGAATTGAGCCATTGTTCTTATTACGTGATCTATCTTTTTTTTGTATGGAGGAGATCCAGCTCATGAAAGGGGAACTGTTACCTTTGGACCTCGTTAGAGAAAGTTCTAATCTCGTTTTTTTGGGAAAGATTCTTAATTAATTAATTAATAGCAATAATACCTACTTTAAATGGAGGTTACAACGATAAACTAGAAAATTAAAATTAAGAATTTTAGTCTATTTATGAATAGACTAATTAAAAGGGATCCTATACTAATTAGGAATTTGTGTTTGATTGAGTTAATTAAGCTAATAATCTAACTAATTCTAAGGATCCTTTACTAATTACGAATCCATGCTTTGTTGAATCTTATTTAAGCTAATAATCTAATTATTTAATTTTCATAATTTCCATATCTGCCATAACGTCCATAATGTCAACACTGTGCTGTTAAATTGCATGGAATTCAATAAGATTTCCTATATTTACCTCATCAGTGCAAGGCTTGAAACTTCTCTCTCTCTTTTCCAGTTAAGATTTTTATTTATTAACCATTTGCAATTCTCCTTGTTAATATGTTAGTGTGAGTAATCAATTGTATTAACCATATTGTTACTGCAATCAACCATGAGAGAGCCATTTGGAAGAAAACTTTAGGACTGGCCTGCCATGGTGGAAAAGGGTGCTTAATGATTTGTGGTGTGGTTAAACGTTCAGGTTGTTACAATCTAGAGTGTACTTATTTAAAGTTACTTGTGAGCTGATCAAGTTGTTACAATTTGATTAAGTTGCTTGCAAAGTTTGCTGCTAACCATATTTATATGTTTAGCTGTTTTGAATAGTTTTATTTGTACTAATCTTGTGTGCACCAAGAAATTGCATAATCTTTTAAAAGCAGAAGCCTAAATCTCAGAAGGCTCATACCTGATCCTGAGGCTTGCTCCCCCCATTTCTTTGGAGGTCAAGTGCATTGTTTCATACTTATTTCAGTAAGAACATCCATTAACCCATCATAATTTGTTGACAGCAAACTGGACCTGAAAATATTATAATCAATGTTACTTCCATCATGCCGTACTGGTGTACGACATCCTTTGGTCTCTGGCCTTTGGCCTTCAAGCCTTTTAGGAAATTAAGAGTGTTAAATATCCTTGAGTGGAGGCTGGAGACTGGAGACAGGAAATGGAAGATTCTTGGGTGGTCCTTATGAGTCAAGAAATATGCTACCATCTGGTCATAACTCATTTTTATGATATTTTCTTTAGAACAATTAAAGAGCTTGACCTTTTTATGAATTTATAAATGCAGTTATAAGTGGTAATGGAGGTCCAAGCATATAGGTATTTTGAATTCTTTGAATCACTGCATGTTTGCAGACAAATAAATTTACTTTGGGTGTAACTGATCTCATGTATCAGTAAATATTTATTTATCCATATTTGCTCTGATTCTGTGCAGCGGCTTTATGAATCATTCGAGGAAGACCCTGGATTTTTTCAGTTTGCAACAGCAGTAACATCAAATGATCTTGAAGAAATTCAAAAATTCCTTGATGCTGCTATTGGTGCAAGGTTGTGATCTCATGCTTTTGGCACTTATGAGTGTGAAACAAATTGGATAAAAGTTAGCATATACTCACGTGTACATGTTTCCTGTTGTATTTTTCTCTTAATTATTTCATCCTATTGGTGAGGTATGAAGTTCAGTAGTTCCAGCTTTTACCTCAAGTGTTAGGGCATGTAGCTCTAGAATATCAAACTAGCCAAGTCACGTCCTGTGTTTGTTTCTGTGTAATCTGACATGGTCTTCTATCTCTGTATGATCAGAGTTGATTAGGTCAAATAGTAACTATCAAATCTTTAAATGAACATTCGGAAACTCATTATGAAATCTCTTTTTGTGTTCTCGATGAAGTAACCATAACTTTGCCATGTCATTCCATTTTCTATTGGATCATGGTGTTTCCTTGACTAAAGGGTGCATGCAGTTGGGTTAGGGTTGGTTCTTACTTACATGCTCATTTTTTTTTTTTTTTCCCTGTTGCAGTCATTGATTCATCTTTCTTTGCAGTTGTGAGGGTTTGATCATCAAAACATTGAATAAAGATGCTACATATGAGCCTTCAAAGAGATCAAATAACTGGCTAAAATTGAAGAAGGATTACATGAAAAGGTGAGGTATAAGAAATGTGGGTTTTATGCATTATAACAGAATATATTTTTCATGGTGGGCTATGCTTTGCAGTTTTGGAGACTCACTGGATCTTGTACCTATTGCTGCTTTCCACGGTCGTGGTAAACGTACAGGTAAGTACCATTTTAGTTGAATTAAGCTAGGATGCATTTATGTGTCATACAAGGTACCAAACAATATTATTGTAAGTTGCATGTTAATAATGTTAATGTTTTGGGTATGGTTTTGGGGCAGGGGGATACACATTTTGCTTTCATGTCTCAAACCTATTTCTGTTCACAAATCTCTGTTGTTTGGCTTTAGGTTTCTATGGCGCCTTTCTTCTTGCTTGTTATGACCACAATAAGGATGAGTACCAAAGCATATGTAAAATAGGTATGTAATTTTTAAAGCTCTTCAGTTGTTTGAGTTATTTAAGCAATTAAAAGGCCATGATTTTTTCATTTTTGTTTCTTATAATCCTTGATGTAATGGCCAGGAACTGGATTTTCTGACGAACAGCTCCAAAATCTATCTAATAGTCTTGGCTCTAAAATTATTGCCAAACCAAAGGTGAGGTTTTCATTCTTTTTCATCGTAACAGTGGGATTATTATTACATTACCATTATAACTTTATTGTTGGTTCCAGTCATACTATAGGTATGGAGACAAGATTAATCCAGATGTGTGGTTCGAGCCTAGTGAGGTAATAATTATCATCTTTAAGAACACTTATCTCTGCTCTTGCACATCCTGGTGTGGTTGTTTCCTATTTCTTGTCTAAACTTGTCTTATCTACTTTGGTTAATTTCCATGAAGGCAACGACATGTGTCATGCTAACACTTCTTGCAACATGCAAAATAAAACTTTCTCTTATCATCAGGCTCTTGAGTTTTGGCTAATTTTATGATGAAACTGAAAACTAGAAGTAGCTGCATTGGACACATCAATACAAGCTTTTAAAATTTAGTTCTGGTAAACTTTAGCATTTGGAAAGTGATGTGATTTTCAGGAGTTTTGCAGTTTATTTACTATGTCTAGATATTAAGAAAATGAAAGGACAGGAAAAATAAATTTAATTTTTTTACTAATGCTTTTGAAAACCAGGAGATTTAAAGATCACATGTAGAAAGTGAAATCTGTTGTTCTGCTCTTTGTTCATTTTTTTTTTGTTTCCTTTCCTTATTTGTTGGATATTAATTTTGCACTTGTTATGGTGGTGGTGGTCATCATCATTATAAAAAAAATGCAGGTTTGGGAGGTGAAAGCTGCAGACTTGACTATTAGTCCTGCTCACCCTGCCGCATTTGGTCTAGTGGAAGAAGACAAGGTTGAATTCAATTCATCTCCTTAGATCATGTAGTTTGTTTCCATGCTTTCACTGTCTATAATTGCTATGCATGTTCAAGTGTTGTTCGGATGTTTTCTTGGGGCATACTGTACCGTTTGGTTTTCTCAAATAGTTTTCATGAAACAAAGAGTGCATTTCAATGTATTTAGGATTGCATTTCAATATGTTTCTCTTAGCTGTTTTTTTTGCTTGTTGAACTGAAGAATTAACCTCATTCTGTTTCTTTGGGTTATTGCTTTAGGGTATATCTCTCCGGTTTCCACGTCTAGTACGTGTCCGGGAGGACAAGTCTCCAGAGGAAGCTACATCATCCGAGCAGGTACTAAACTGTCCAAGTTGCTTGATATTGTTAATCTTAGACTGAAAGATATGACGAATAAGGAGATGTTTTGTAATGTATTTCCAGGTTGCTCAGTTGTACAAGAATCAGGATAATAATCGTGCAAAGGTCCAAGTCCAAGATGACGTGGATGATGATTGAGAGGCAAAGGGATTCCCTGTAAAGATGAGCAGCATAGAATTTGTAGATACTAACAATTTGTGGGTTTTGCAAAACCTTTTCAATCTGATTCAAGTTGTATCTGTTAACTAAAATTTTATTAATTTGATTACATTCAATTAGTTTTTTGTTATTTTTCTTCCTTCCTCCACCCCCCAAAAATCTATTGATGTAGTTATAAGGTATGTTGCTTTCAATACTTGTGATCCAATTAAGTTATTGTGAGTGACCATTCTCTCACGGAGGCCTTGTCAAGTTTCTTGTTTCTTAGCTTTTGCCGTGTAGACCAAACAATTCCAGTCAGGGATTTGCTTTCTGTTTTTGCAGCCTAACATTCCAAAACTTGTACTGGGCTATGACTTTGATGATATTCTCTTGCAACCTACAGCTTGCACTCTAACTCACTCACATCCACCCAATCCTTTTACCTCTTTTATCAGCTTGCTGGTCTAAGTGTAGGAAGGAAGAAGAGGTTATTAAAAGAAATGATGATGGACGACCAAAGTAATAGTAAATTTTTACTGCTAATCATGATTCTTCAGAAAACCATTGTGTCCCCTTAGTTATGTAATAATAGAAAATTGCTTCGCATTATTTGGTTCACTTCAAGGAAATGAAAGCTTAGTCTACAAATAAACATATATATACAAGTAAAGTGGGACATAGGCATATAAAAAAGAAGCTTTGATTGGTAAAGATAAAATAAAATAAAAATAAATTAAAAGAAAACAAAAGATTAGCGCTTCCATAATCATATAGTTGCCCTCAAAAAAAGAGTAATATAATCATACATCACACCGGTTGTAGATCCTGATTCTGATTTGTGGGATCCACTAAACCCGACAAGCAGGTCTATGAGACCTTATGGTTGTTGGCCTTACCCATCTTCCAGTCCCAACAACTTCACACCCAATTCCAAATCATCTGAGTCTTTTCTTGCCATTCTCAAGCTTACACTTACACTCGCACACTAACTAACTATTAGTGGACTAAACCCCCTCCTAAAGTTACAATTTTACATGCCACAGCAATTTTGGAGAAACCATTCTCCATTTCACATATCATTTTAGCAAAAACTAACAAAACGTAAAAGACAAAAATCTTCACCCAAGAAACTGGCAAAAAAAAAAAAAAGCCAAGAACAAGCCCATCATCTAACTTTCTTTCTCTCCACTTCAGTCAACTTGGAATAGCTTCCCTTTTCTTTAATTTCCTTTTTGGTAAATTAGACTTGGGACTTCACAATTTTGAAGACCAGTGAGCTAAAAAGCTCACTTCAACCTTCTCTTTCTCTAAAACAAACCTTCTGTACAAAAATGCTAGATCAAGATCAGTCATCAACATACCCATCACTCCAAATTCAATTTCCTCACTAGCTTTTTAGTGGTATTTAAAAACTTTGATATATAATATTTATAAAATTATGTTGTTCTAGTTGTCAATGAAGAAGTATTCTTTGATGCTTAGTCTCTGTAGGAGAGTCAGAGCCATTAGAGAGTAATCTTTTCCTATTGCAACCATTCATGTTTAGTAAAGAGTCTTGATGGAGGAGCTGTGGCGGTTGCGGTGCTGGTGGTGAAGGGATTGTAACTGGTGGGATCTCAAAAGACTCGAGTGGCGGTGGTGGGTGTCTCCATTGAGGAAGTGGTCCAGCTAGAAGAAGAGTTTGTAGAAGAGGCCCAGCTTTCATTACTGCCTGTAAAAGCTTTCCCTTTTCAGGTAAAGGCTTTTGAGGCACCATTTCTACAGATGATGGTGCTGGTGAAGCTGTGTTTGGTAGCAATTGTGGTGGTTGTGGACTTGGATCAATAACAGGAGACGAAACAATGCTTTCTTCACAATCTGATGAAGAAAATCCGTTGTTAGAGTCAATTGCCCTTCTGGGATCATCTTCAATGCTTGAAATTCCAGAAAGAGGAGCATTTTGTTGTTGTTGTTGTTGTTGCTGCTGCTGCTGCTGCTGTTGAAACAAAAGCTTCTCAAGCAAAAGTCTCTGGCATTTTTCCACTGCATCGTCTCTTTCTCTTATGGCTTTGTTTAGCAGATCTTTTAGATGCATCAACTGATCATCTCTCTTTCTTAGCTCTTCTTGTGCTGTTAGCCTTGTTTGCTCAAGCTCCAGACTAGTGTACAAAAGTGAATGCCTTAATTCTTCCATATTCTGCATTTTTTTTCAAAACAGAGTATTCCCTTAAACAATTTGATCTTAAATCCCAAAATCAAGAACCCAAACAAGAAAAAGAACAAGAGCCCACTAAACCTTTCCAATTATAAATGCCAAAACAAGAACTAAACAAGAAAAAGAACAAGAACCCATCAATCTTTCTACTTAAAAATGCCAAAACAAGAAAAAGAATAGACTTCATTTATCTTTCCAATTGTAAGAGACCATAAAAGAGATGAAATTGAAGAAATGTGTTACCTTTCCTTGGCAATAGTAAGCCCAGCCAAGAAGAGAACTTCTTTGGTTGTCCATACTTAACCAACTATATTGTACTTGACCAAAGAGACTTAACCAAAGATCTTTTCAAGAAGGAAAAAGAAATAGAGACGAGAGAGACAGAAAGACAGAGGTGGGGGGTTTTTGAGCGGTTTAGGTAGCTCTTATAAGAACTCCTTGCTTCCACTGTTCTCTATTTGCTTTTCTCACTAGGCGTTGGACAAAAGCAGAAAAAGCCAAAAGCCTACCAGTGCCAATTTTCTACATAATCCTACTCTCTTTCTCTCTCTATTTATTTGTATTAGAGTCAGTATTTTGTACCGAGTGTCTAAGGCTCTATCCACAAACCAGACCTACGACCTATCCAAGAATCATAGATGAGCGGTGAAAGCGGGCAGAGACTAGTCCTCTCTGTGTATGGGTTATTTGGGTCTTGTGTTTTCTTTAGGGCATGACTTGTACGTTTAAGGACACCTATGCATTTGTGTATAGGAAGAAAGGACTGTAAAAATTTTGCTTAACTTCACCTTAAACTATGCAAAAGTTTTTTTTTTTTTTTTTTTTTAAATTTCTTTTCTCCTCACTTTCTGTATAATTCTGGAGTCAATTTTGCGACAATCAACTTCATAGACAAAAACGTGAAGAGGGTGATGGGTTTGTTTGATTGCTCAGTAGAAATTCTTGAATAGCTACTTTTTTTTTTTCCGTTGCATGTGAAGAAACTGTGTCTGTGTGGCGTTTTTCATAATTTTTTCAACTTACATGAATTATTGTGTTTTTTTTTTTTCTTTTCAATACTCTGAATGAATATTATTAACTGAATAAGAGACAGCTTCAGGGACGCGTTTTTTCCTCTTCTTTTTTCTTTTTTCTGTTGCATATTATATAGAAATGATATGTTACAACATGTGCACTCAGCAATGCACCGTCTAACCACTTATTTGGAATAAATGAATTCCACGAAATTCATTTATAAATTTCAATTTTTGCATTTCGTATTAAAAAATAATTTAATTTTATGAATTTTAAATAAAATAAAATAAAATTCTATAAAAATGTGGAATTTCTAAATAAATTTCATAACCTTAAATAGATTAAAATTTTATGAGAATACTTTCCATCTTTTTAACCTTCTAAAATTATTATATCAAGAATACTTTAGGAATAAAGTAAGTGATTTCAATTTTGAATTTATTTTAAATATGAAAAATTCGTTTATAAATAAAATTTCACGTTTAGAGTTCATTTATAACAAATGGAGAGTAAGTAATTATATAATTTCAAATACATCATTTCAAATTATATGAGAACTCATTAAGAGCAACATAACACATAAGAGGTGAAAAGTCATCAATTATATAATAAGAGAATGAGGGTTTAAACTTGAAATCAAAAGGTGATGGGATCAACCTTAGTTTTGGGGGGTGAATTCAAATTCATCTTTGTTATGAAATTGATTTCAAAATTGTAAAATAAAATGAGAATTTCTTTTTTAATATATCTATCTCTCTCTATATATATTACTACATTTGGACTTAAGTGATATTCAAATAAAGTTATGATTTTATAGATAAAATTTTCTTGATTTCACTTCTGCTAATCTAATTATCTTTTGATTAATTTTAAATGTTAATATAAAAGTATATTTTTTAAAATTTAAATTTATAACAATTAAAATTTTATTTTAATAGATAATTATTTTAAAATACTATATATTTAAATCATTAAATGTGTATCACATTAAATTTTTATTGTATTTTTTTACTTAAAACACAAACTTAATATATTTTCATTAATATGCACTTACATCAATAATTCTTTTAATTCTTTTGCAATAAAATAATTCTTTTAATTCAATGGTTTATAGTTTTTCTTTTTATGATTTTTTCTTTTGTAATAAAATAACTTTTCTATAAGAAACTTGCCTCAAAAAGTGATTCTAAATCATAATTTTATAATTTTTTATAATTAGATATGAGCAAGGTTTATGATAGAATTGAGTGGAATTTTTTACAAGATGTGATGTTTGAATTAGATTTTCAAAAGATTAATTTAGACAAATCAAAAATAGTATTTAGTAGGAATACTACTCTTTCTCACACCACTAGGATGACATTAAAGCAATACTGGGTGTTTGGGCTATTGATCGGCATAATAAGTACCTGTGCTTATCGCCCTCTATAGAAAAAAAAGAAGAAGCTAATGTTAACGTCCTCATTGATAGGATGGCTAAAAAACTAAAAAGCTGGAAGAAACTTTCTCTTTCAAAAGTTGGCAAGGAGGTGCTTCCTAAATCAATTGTTCAAGCTATCCCAAATTATGCTATGAGTTGTTTCCTTATTTCAAATTTGTTCTAAAATAGAATCCTAGATGGTAAACTTTTGGTGGGGGCAAAGGAAAAATGAAAGATGAATTCACTGGTTCCAATGGAGGAAGTTATGTGTATCAAAGTTTAAAGGTGGTTTTAGGTTTTAAAAATTTGCAATCTCTTAACTTAACTTTACTTGTTAAGTAATCTTACCGGTTTCTTTCTAATGAGCGATCATTACTTTTTATAAATTTTTCAAAGGATGTTACTTTTCGCGATGTTCTTTTTTGGAAGCAAAAATCAGGCATACACCAGTTATATGTGGAGAAGTATCATTGAAGCTAGATGGGTATTTTAGAAGGGGACAAGGTGGGTTGTGGGTAATGGCAGCTCCGTTGATATTTGGACGGATAAGTGGATTCCAAACTTATTAGAATTCAAAGTAATATCTTCGTCGTTAGTCTTAGACATGACATCCGTAATGATTTCATTGATTGACTTTGAGAATGATAGATAGAATGTATAGTTACTTCATCATCTTTTCTCCCTTTTAGAGGTTGAGTGTATATTGAAGATTTCATTTTATTTGGATCAAGGTGCGATTGTGAGACACTGGGCTTATGAAAGAAATGGACACTTTGATACCAAAATAGCTTATATTTTCACGTTTAGAAACTACATGGAGCTGCTCTAGCAAGTGCTTTCAGTGGAGGCGCCGATAAATATTGGAAGAGATTGTTGACCTTGAGTTTACTGCTAAAGTTGAAGCACTTCTTCTTTTGAGCTTCCACTAATTAGCTGCCAATGAAATCTATCTGTGAAGAAGGGGGTACAACTCGATCCTATTTGTGTTGTGTGTGGAAATAGGGCGGAAACTGTTGATCAACTCTTTCTTCACTATGAGGTAGCTACTTGCTCATGGTATCTTAGTCCTTTGTGCCTTTCCATTCTAGGTATAGCTCTCTCAGTCAAGGGTTGGTTCTTCAATCTTGTTGACAGGTTCACTTTTGAGCAACTTGAGATTATTATCACTTTGGCAAGGAGTATTTGGCGATCACAAAATTTAACATTTTTTCAAAATTTTATGATGACGGAGTTGCAAATATTCAATCAAAGCCTTAGTTTTGTGAATGAGTTCCAACTCAGTGTTATGCGTCAAACTAGGGACAAGGCTAGTCTTCCTTGTCCGAGCTGGTGTCCTCCACTGGTGAACATGCACAAAATTAATTGTGATGTTGCATTCATTTCTAGTTCAAATACATGTGGATAGCGTTTTGTTGTAAGAAATGATCAAGTGGTTGGGTTAGCGTGTGGGGTGAAATAGATTTTGAATAATCTGGAAGTCCATGAGGTGGAAACTGAAGCTGTTTTGTTTGCTATGGAAGTTGCTATAGCTCTCTCTTTCCACTATATAGTGGTAGAAACTGATTGTCTCTTGCTCATTCGTAAGTTTGGCCAGAAGAGCGTTCCTCCTACAAAATGGGAAAATCAATGATATAGTTTCTTCCTTTTTTCAATTCTCTTTATCGTATGAACCACTAATAAAGCGGCTCATCATTTAGCTAAGCTAGCTTTAGTTGATAGTGAAGTGGTGTGGGTTTGGATTGAAGATTGCTCACCCTCTCTTATTTCTTTGATTCAAGCATACTCTTATGGTTAGTTATTAATATTTCGATTTTCTTCTGAAAAAAAGAAAAATCATATTTTCATATTTTAAGTTCGTAAATTTTCATATGTCCAAGTATCAAACACCAAATTTATAAAAATAGGAAAACAAGAAGAATTTGATGCACATTCTCTTACAAATTATCGAGGTTATATTCTTTAAACAACGGCCTAACCTTCAATTTTATCCCGAACTTTTTGAGTAGTTATAATTTCACTCTAAATTAACATTTGTATTATGGACACTCTAAACTTATCAATTTAGTTGCAACTATACCCTAATTTTCTTTTAGGATGCAATTGCACTCCAAATGTAAATTATATCTTGACATTGTCAATTTATTCCAATTGCATTCTAAAAGTAAACTAAGTTTGATATTTGATTAAGATAGACTCTACACCCAAGTATTTAAACAATAAAACCCAAGTATTCTTATAATAAATAAAAAAATCAAGATTGAATATTTGATTTTAAAATTGAACCAATTTTAAGATGAAAAAAATGAGTTGGATATTAATTCAAATTAGGGTGTAATTGAAACTACTTAAAAAGTTCGGGTTGAAATTGAAGATTATGCCTTAAATAATAATAAATAAATAAAAGCAAATAAATTTCTCCAATGTGGACTGCCTCAACTATTGAAACATAAACCGAAACATTATTTTATTTTATTTTTTTTATGAATAAAATGATTGTTTGATTTTTCTCCTTGCCTTTTCTCTTCCTCAGTCAAAATTTTCAGAGAAAAGTGAGTTTTATTATTATTATTTTTTTTAATTTTTAATCTTAGAATCGATAATGGCAACTCAATTTCACTCTAAAATAAACTTTTTATGAATTTTTTTTTTAGATATTGAAGGAAAATTATGTCATAATAGTGGGCTGCTAAGAATCTCAAAGTTGACTACCTTCTAAATATTAAATAATTGCTATGAATATTATTTAAATATAATAATTATTAATTACTCTAAAAGATGATATTAGGTGAGATTCTTTAACTTTTACTTGGAAATTGGAGAGAATTTTTGTTTTATGGAATTTAAGAAAAAATAGTTATAAAATACTTATATTAGTCTTCATGTACATATCTTCCTATTGTCCATGGAATAATTCCTTGGCTTATCTCCATGTATACATTACTAAACAATAATATTCTCTTATTCCGTTAAATAAATAAATAAATAAAATTTCTTGTTTTTGAAAAAATAAAATATATATACAACTAATAGTTTTCATTATAATATTTTTTATTATCTAAATAAATTATATTTTAAAAAAGGAGGGAAAAGCTTGCATTTTATAAATTGGATGAAGAAAATTATTGTAATTTCTAGATAAATAACTGTAGATAGAAGAGTGATGTATGGTAATAATTTTATTTTATGGAGTGGCATGTCTTTTTTGACAAAACACATTAAAATTTTCAAAAAATAAAAATCCCTATCTCATGTCTCTCATTTATTTTGACTTGAGGACTATGTTGCATGTGCCTTTCATACTCACCATAAAATTAAATTCAATTCTTAAATCAAATAACCCATTTTAAATTCTAAAAATCTCAATCAATCTCTTCCATTTTCATAATAAAAAAAAAAATAAATTATTAGAGTCAATGTGATACAGTTTGATTGGTCAGAAAAGGGAGCTGGTAACCAAACTTTCCCACCAATATTTAGGCCAAAGAAAGGCAATGGACCCATTTTGAACAATAAAGTCCTTATTGTAGGAAAGGAGGAGGCTTCTGTTTGACTAATTCAAGACTCTCACAATTTCCATAAATAAATGAAAATTCTTAATTATTAATAAATATATAATATATTATAATAAAGGTCTCTCAAGTAAAAAAATAAAAATCCAAACTAAATAAAGGGCGCCGCGCTCTTTATGTCCCATCCGAGGTTTTGTTGTGTTTGGCATATTTATATATACTATAATATATGGAAAATGCTCTTCTCTTGAACTTTACCAAATTTAACCTATGTTTCATGTAAATCATCGTTGCCCCCAATTTTGAGATTGAGCTCTGTCACTCCAACTTAAATTTGCTTCTCACTTATCTCTAGCTATTACATAGTTACCCCAAGTCTATTGCTATCTATTGAGATTGAAAATATTTTCTTTTTCCTCCCAAAAAAAGAGAAAAAGAATACTTCATTCAATTCAAATGTATATTGGGCAAAAATCAGGCATAACGAGATATTATTCGCTTTGGATTCAGCCGCACAGTTTTGTTTCTGGGCTAGAGTTTCATTTTTAAGCCGAAAATGTGTTTTGCTAAAATAAGGCTTGTCCACCTTTATATATATTATTTTCACCTTTTGTTTGACCGATATGAGATTTACCTAGAATGTCACATACATTCTCTTAGAGATTTAGGGATCTTATTGAGGTCTGTCCTGTCACCAATAATAGGGATAAGATTTGATTGCTATCGAATCTATAATATTCCAAGTTTAGTAAGATTTGAGCCTAATCCGCACGGTTTTATTCTTTGACTCAAAGCGGACTATCATACTCTAAAAGAAATTTGAAAAGATTAATATAATGAGAGCTTGTAGATTAATTATACATTAGAATAAATATATATATGAATTAATTATGATGGAACAACAACATTATGGTGGGTCAAGTGGAGCTGAAATGAAATTTATTTGTGATGATTAATGGCAAATTAAAGAAAAGAAATGCAATTTAGGGTTATCAATAAATCTCACAAGTTAAAAGATTATTGGCACCGAAGTGTGTCAAGTAAAGCATGTTGTGAGATGATACCCTAAATGAAATCAAATCATGACAGTGATAATAATATTAATAAATAATTAATAATTTAAAGACATTAATTCTAAGCTTCACACTACACGAAATCCATCTATCTAATTGCTCTTTTTGTAGAGTGTAGAAAATCTTTAAGAAAGCCATCTTCACCTACAAAAGGAGGGGACAACATTTATCATTACAATATCATCTTTACCAAACATATACCCATTTCCATTATACTATAATACTTTATCAACCCTTTCATCTTTTTTACTCATATATATAATATATCGCAGCATTAACATTTTTTTTCTCCAAAAAATGAAAGCCAATTAGATTATTTTAATGTTTGTAAAAAATATCTTCCCTCCCAGACTCGCTCGTCGATTTGCATATACGGCCTGACAATTAATTCAGATTTAAATTTCCTTTTCAATGCTAAAAAAAGAAAAATACAAATATAAATTTAACTATATTATTTACAATATTAGTATTTGTGATGGACCCACATATTGGTATTTATTAATTAAACATGACCAAACTAAATCTACAATGGCATGATCTGGTTGGCAACAAGGACAGCAAAATTCTAACATAAGCAAAATAGTAATTAGCTTGGACCCAAAATAAGCCTACAAGGTACCCACTTTGCTGGCTAATATATAAACCAAGAGGATAAATTTCTATGATTCTCCATTCAGGATTGCAGATTTTGGGTGCTCTTTATAATATTTGGTCTGCCATTTTTCTTTTTTTTTTTTATTTCTTAATAATATAAAAATATTCACTAAGAATTAAACTTTATGCTAAAATAAAAAAAAAAAATGTATATATCGAAAGAGGTGAAAAAGGTTTTTAGTGTATGTTTAGAATCTAGGGCACAATAAATATATATTCAAAGAGGTGTCATCAAATGCTTATATATATACATTTGCATCAAAGATGATTCTAAAGTTTATAACTAACTCAATAGAAACCTATGGCAGTTTGTGAAAAGAACTAACCAATTTCTTTTGTGACAGTTAAGGGAATTGATTCTTTTAAAAGCCTTCAAAGATTGCTAATCACCTAACTAATTTCGTTATTGTCTCTCTCTCTCTTTCTTTCTCTTTTTTTTTTCAATGTGAAATTATTATTAAACGCAACGTTTTATTAGGGTTTGGATCCTTAATCAGCAGCTGAAAGAGAAAGAAGGAAGAATGACTCAATCAGAATAATGAAACAAAAGAACACACAACAATCCAACCCCTCAAAATATAAAAATATTTCATTTAAACTCTACAATTTTTTTATATTTGATTACCATTTCTTTCTGCATTACAACTTGTGAAAATGACAATCATTAGATGTGATATTTATTTTTAATAAAAAAAATAGATTCTCGAGTTTGAGTCTTTATTATATTTTCTATTATTAGTGAGAGTTTTTCATTAATTTTGCAACTTTTATTTTTTTTTTTTTAAAAAAAAAAAAGAAGCACTAACTCTTATTGTGTAGGTTAAATTATAAATTTAAAATTTTGATTATAGGAAGCAATAAGTAGCCAATTATAATTTATTAATGTAATGACAATAATTAAATAGCCTTAAAAAAGAAAGGAAGCCCAAAATCAATTCAAAGGTCATGTCAAAAAATACATAGTAATATCATGTGATTGATCATATACCCAAAAAAAAAAAAAAAAAGAAATTATATTGATTTGGCAAATCTAAGAAAAAAATAATCAAACAAACACTTGAGACATAATAACTGTATAACTGAATATGCAAATAAAACAAAATAAAGCTTGAATGTCTATAGATACATGCACTTGCTTTGAATCAAATTAAAGAACAATTAGCATGTAATTGGAAGGTTTAGAATATGCCTAATTAGATTAAGTTAAGTTATATTAATTAAAAAAGTTTAGTCTACAAAAAGAATTATTATGGATGCCAACTTTTGTTTTAGCCGTGTGGGGTCCATTTGATGCACGTAGAGAGATTTGTAGAGAATCAAAATTAATTGTTTTAATTTAGTCTTTAGGTGGGTCGTCAATTTCATATCTCAAATCATGTCATCTTCTTGTTTTGGAATCCCAAATGCCAAACCATTGCTATTTGCTATTACTGAAAAGCCCTCCAAACCCATTAATTAACCTTGCATTTTCCATTGCAAAAATAAAGTTAAATAAATTCATTTATGTAATTGTAGTAAAATTACATTTATTAAACACTCAGATGGGTGCATTTTTTTCATAGAATTAAAATTTTGAGCCTGTAGAGTCATTTTCACGTATAATTACTAATATTCGAAAGCCCATTGAGCTATCTGAGTTCAAGACGCGCAATAATTTAGCTTTCTTGTAACCGTTGTATGGAATTTTATTTTCTTAAAAGGGTAAGTTTTTTTTATATATATAGAAAAAATGTAGTATGATTAGGTCGAAATACATAAAGATTTTATTTTATTTAATTATTAATTAAATAAAAGGTATTACCAAAATAGTCCGTGATCATTTAACGCGGTTTTGGGTCTCGAAGTCTGATAAAACAACGGCCCATTTTGTCATTTTTCACTCTAAGCATGTGAGAGAGTGTTGATTAGTAGTTAATGTTAGTTGGCTTTGTCCACGTGGCCCAATCTTATTTCCCTTCTGATGATGAAAATGACTTTTTTGTTTGTTTTTTTGGGATTTGTATGTCTCATTTTAAAAGCTCGCGAGTGTGACTAAATTTCCTCCTTTTCCTTTTCAAATTCTACCGTGGATTTTTTATTATTTTTTTCCTTTTTGCAATGCTAATTTTTCAATTCCAACACATGGAATTCTATATTTCAATTCTACACATGGATTTTTTATTGAGTTAATAATTATTTTATTTTTCAAATGAATTTAATTCATCTTTCAATTTTTATAATAATATGAAAATCAAAACCTGTTATGGTTTTTACTATAAGGTTTCTCACAAATTTAATGTGTCCTTTTTAAATATAATTATGCATTTGACAGATGATTATCTTATATTATATACACCAATAATATTATTTCAATTCATTCGATTTTAATATATATAAAAATATATATTTATATAAAGGCATAAGTAATTGTATTACAATTCTGATAAAAAAAAAAGTTAAATATTAGAGAATTTTTTAAAATTATGTTATAATAGTTTAAATTTTTATATAAAAAAGATTAAAACTTTCTTTTATCCAATTAATTCACATAAAAAATTAACGTTGTCTAGAAAAGATAATAAAACTGTAGAAACATCTTTACATTATACTCCAGTCCAAGAAGAAGAAGAAGAAGAAGAAGAAGAAGAAACATGTTGGCTATTTTGTTAGCACCATAGGTTTGAAACAGAAAAGGGCCCACACGGTTTGTTTATTTATTTATTGGGAAGAATTTGTGAGCAGAAGTGAAATAATTTAGTTAGTTATGTGAAGAATTTTAGTGAACTGGAGACTGTAATAGACTTAAGGTCTTCACTCTTCACTACCAACCTTATCAATTTGGTCACTGCCCACTAAATTATGACACGATTCATAATGTTTTTACAAATGCAACCATTGAATTTGAATCAATTCTTATTAGCTTGCTAATTTCCTAATACTCATCATTTATTAAATATGATAAAAAGGAATAATATTGATAAATTTGTATTAATAATCTCTCTTATTATGAAAATTTTCCATGTATAATGAAAAAATAAAAGAAATCCATTATTGTGGATTAGATTTTTTAAAAAGATGAAAGAAAAAGACAGTTGCCATATTCTGATATCTTCGTTTCTTTTTCCTTTTCTTTTTCAAAATGAAGCAAAGGAAAAAGAAACCAAGATGATGGATTTGATGGGTAACTTTGCCAAGCTTTTCTTTATCCACAGTCCATATGATCTTTGCTTGGGCCTGCTTTTATTTTACATCAGAAATTTTATTGGGCTATTTTAACTGTGGATTCTCTTCTGATGCAGCCACTTGCGTGCTTCTGCATGAATAACAAATATTGCACTTTTTCCATTTTCTTCATTTTATCTTTTTCCGTATATTGAAAGCTCTGAAAAGGGAAGAATAGGGTTTCAACCTGAACTCTTCCAGAATAACCTTGTCAAGAGAAAAAATGCATTTTTTTTTCCCATTAGAAAAGGGTAAAAATAAATAAATAAGACTCTCAGCCCATGACCATTAAAAGATGTTTTACATTACAATTATTCTACTGATGGATTAGAATCCTCTCATGTTGGCTTGAACATGGTAAGTCTTGGCAGGATCCGCCATTGATATTAGACCGACACTGTTTCAGAAGCGACCAATCCATTGTATTCACTTACAGCTCTGAATGGCAGTACAAAAGAACTATACATGGGCAACAATACTAAATTACAAAACGCATGAATATCACCCAGTACAAGGGAACATGCATTCTCTGGGATACTAAAATACATTGGCAAGTGTAAGTCTCAAAATATGCAGAATCTTTGGTGTTAGCCTTAAATTTCCACCTTCTAGGCCAGGGCAAACAAATGGCTTCAGAATAGGATATGTACAGCTAAACTGAAGGTTGCAGTTTTCAAGCTTCACCATCTGTCAAATTCATATGGACCCATTTTCAGTGCAAGCATAAGATGCTGTGAAATCCAACTGGAAGAGCTTTGACGCCTCAATAATCTTGGAAATAGCAGTGAAAATGGTTTATACTTGAAATGCAGTAGTATCTCACTGCAATGCTATCAAAACCTTTTTCTATGCAGTAGTTGGTCTGGTCGAGATGGGAGAGGTCACATTTACTTTACCACAAACAAACTTTACACACCAACAATGTCAGGATTTTCATCAGTATGCTAGAATACTAGCAGAAATTGTCGTTTCAAAGACATCATCGCTACACTTGAAAGTAAAACAACCCTTGGCCATTATTATGCACTCAAACAAAACATGGATCAGTACAGACCAATAGGTTGCCAAACGTCCTTGACAAACTTTTACATAAATTCAGTATGGAAACATGTATGGCTGTAAACGAGACAAGCCACTTGTGAGCTACTCGAAACTCGGCTCGGTAAAAGCTCGCCCAAGCTCTTTCAATAAGCTTATCAAGCCAAGCTTGAGCTTGGGTCATTAGCTTGCGAGCTAACCTTATTGAATCAAGTCAAGCTCGCGAGCTAGCTTTATTGAGCCAAGTCGAGCTCACGAGCTAGCTCAATAAAACAAAATCAATTAAAACCTATATTAAAATCATGTCATTGGTTAGTAGAATTCAAGCTCAAGCTAGGCTCTTTTATGATTATTGCCAAGCCCGAGTCAAGCTCGAACTTGGCTATTTTTAGAGGAGCCGAGCTTGAGCTCAGATTTCCAAGCTCGAAATGAGCTCAAGCTAACATGCTTATCGAGCTGAGCTCAAGCTCACCAAGGATCGGCTCAGCTCGTTTACAACCCTAGAGACAGGATTAAATCGTCAGCAGTCATTTTATTTCTCATACTGTTCTTTTAAAAGTTGGACAGAAAGAATGCGTAATATATGAGATAATGTGAATGCACCTCATTTCATCAATGGTAAAGAACACATACCTCATAATACTACTTATTGGCGGAGCTATGTAGGAGATATGAAGCTCTGGTCCGGACCTGTAATGTACAAAGAACTTATTCATTAATATCAACCAAATGCATAGACAATAATATTTGACCGTATACCTTTGATGCATAAGGCTTCGAATTTGTGCTGCTGATTAGGCAAGAACAATTTCGCAGATAAAGACCCCACATTTCATATATCACAGGCTTATATTCCAAAATGGGATTGGACAAGAGCCAATTTTCCGTCAAAACAAGGTAAATGTACATCTTGAAAAAATCACAATTTTTGTCTTTCACATTAATTGACAGGAGAAATTTCAGGATCTCTTCTTCATTAGTTGCCTGAGGAACATGAAAAAAGTATAACCATAAGGTTGATTTAGTTTGACACAAGACAGGTGAAGTTGAAAATAGAAAACAGCATCTCTAATGCAATTAGTCAATGGGCTGACTCAGTAGACAAAAGAAACATTGTTTGTAATATCGTTTACAAACTACAGCATAGAATGCATTTCCAATTATGATGCATATAAGTAACATAACAGTGAGTAGTTTAAGGCATAAACTAAGGGCTTCCCACAGGGAAAAAAAAGAAACACTAAATTGAGGATGGATACATAGAAAGGAAATCTGCAAACAAATATAGTGAGATGTAACATCACCAAACAAAAAACAATGAGTTCAGCTAATTGCTCAATTCGCTGTAAACCCTAGACCCTAAACCCTAAACATGGGTACTAAAGGAAAGAAAGAAAGTAAAAGAACACAAGCTACCTTATTATCAAAACAACCAAGTAGAATCTGATAAGAAACTGCACTTCTGAGGTCATTACAACGAGTGCCAACTCCAGATATGCATTCCACTGCATGCAAGCAATTCGAATCCCTCGGAACTCTAAAAACAAGCAATGATACCAAAGTAAGAGAAAGGATGCAAGGAAGTAATTGGTCAAAGGCAACTTTATGCAATTTACATTTTATTACGGTTAGGCATGTCAAATTTACTAATCAAGTTCAATGATTGTCATGATCAAAGGCCACGTTGAAAAACATGAATGTGGTAGGCATTTACTTATTTGCATGTAAGACGATAAGCATCTTGCAGATACTATGGACTAATTTGTGGCTTTTAAAAGCATAAAATAACAAATTAATTAATAATAAAAAAAGAAACAATAATACAGAAAGACAAACTAAAAGATGCCAAACCATAAATCAGAGTCTTATATACATACAGCTACCCAAAAATTCTCCCAAGAAAAAGAAAAAAAATGCAAGCAAAAGAACGTTCATCCACCCTTCTGCTCACAATATAAGAACAGTAAATTGTTACAACATCAACCAAATTTTAGAAAACCCACATAACTTAATGATAAGCAAACCAGTTTATCTATTAAGAAAGATGATGACCAGCAATGCGAATAAAGTATGCATTAAAACTGACACATAGATAAGGAATGAAGAAGTCCAATAGTAAAAACTAAACAGCAACTACCTGTAAGCTACCTCTCTTGCAATTTTTTCACAGCTGGCACCCCATTCCTCATCTGTGAAGTAGCTGATAGCTGATTGCATGCATTCGCACAACAGCACCAGCAAACCTTGAAGCTGGCGGTCTAAAGATAGACAAATAGTATATTGAACCAACTCTTCAGCTTCTGAAGGTGAAATAATAGGTACCTTGCTCCTAGAGAAAAACGAGGAATAATCAAGACAGCAATTAAAAAACTGAGTAAGTAGAAGTATTTGTAGACTTCAGCTCAAAAGCCAACATGCTGATCCTTACGATGGAAGCAAAATTTTGGACTAATATATATTCAGACCTCTCACTTACCTTACAAGACAGCAAACAGAAGTAAATTTAAGCCATCCTCTAATATTTATAGGTGGTCCTCTATCAATAGAATCTGAAATGAAACATAATAGATGTCATGAGAAGACGACTTTGCAGAACTCTTGAGAATATCTTAGTTACAAACAGTGGATAGTGTAAAAGAAGGAATACTTAAATTTCAATAGAACATCCAATACCAACTAGAAACATATATTATAATACCCAGTTTAAAAAAAAAAAAAAAAAAAAAAGAAAAAGAAGAAGAAAATGCAATAAGAAGATAAATCAAAAGCAAATTGAGATATAAATTTGCCAGTCTTTTTGACTGGGCATCACATGCAGCACCCATATACAAACAATGGAGATGTTTTCCACCCTAAACGAGAGCGAAAACCAAATGAACCAAAATTCCACAAACACGGAAGCATGAGCTAGTGTGGATGAGAAAACCTATCATTTCAATCAATTACCATCAGTAATCTGCTTCAGTAAGAAGCACCAGGCGAAAAACAAGCTACATTTGGCATCACAACTTTTAAAGCCTAGGAATGTGTGATGTAAGTGAGATACATTGGTAATATAAAGTGTTTGACACTTAGACAGAAAAAGTACTAAACTTAAATGTGCCTCTGTCATACAGTTAAAATTATAACACTTGGTTTACAACCCAAAAATAAAATGGAGTTTCTCTAATTCCAACGGGCTATTGCATCATCAATTAATCAACAAATCCTTTATAGCAACCGTTGTTGCCATAAACAGACATGCATAGCAGATACCATTTGAGCAAGCAAAATTAGACACAGACTTATGCATGCCATTTAAAGAATATCTGAGATTAAACAAAATGGCTTATGAAAATGACTTGTTGACTTCACAATTAGTAATACTCAACCTGGTTAACAGCTATTTGTAACTGGCATGATACAGAAAGAAGATAAATTAAAAATAAGAATAAAAGCAAACTTAATGAAAAAACAGAAAACATAAAACAATTGCTTGTTCCAAAAAAATTGCAGATGGACAGACTTGCTGTAATCAACACAATGACAGATTGGAAAGGGCAGTTCTTCAATTGTCATTGGCATTATCCTTCTAAATACCATTTTCTAAGCACAACAAAGAGATAAAGACCATGTTCTACTGCCAGAAAAAAAAATGTCACCAGTAAATAAAATGCATTTTTACTTGTGATTTACGATAAAGGGAAAAAAATCAAAACAGAATATACCAGTATTTGCTTTTGCATGCGATGAAATATCAAAAAGAAATCCATATGTTTCCAGAGCTCTTTTGATATCAGAGTAGCTGGGGAACCATTCAATTCTAATTGGCAGCTTCTCAGCCTGATCATGCTTGATGACAGATAAAACATGTCAATTCATGATGTCACAACCAAATAGGAAATATCACAATTAAATTTGAAAAACAGGTACAACGTCCAAAGTCTTATCACTAGAAGTAAAAAAGATCACCTTTTCCTCAGATGAAAGAATGATGCACCAGAAGTCACATGCAGACATCCTTAACTTTTCCTTTGATGAATATAACACTAAGATACCATAGGATGAGAAAATAGCAAGCATCAAATAAGACCAGAATGGAAAAGCTGAAAGTAATAGATCTACCCACTCAAATCAAAAGTCCATTTGGCTATTGATTTTTCTACATGACCATGTCTGATAATCAATTTTGAGAGCCATCCATTTACCAATAATCCTTCTAGAAATGTTTCCCCTGCAAGAACATATCAATGCAATTGGTAGAAATAATATTTATCCAAACAACTGTACTACTGGAAACAGGAAAAGGTGCTGTAGGGTTGGAGACTTATCTATAAGTTCTCCCTTCAAGACCCCACGGCAGTGTTACTAGGTGATAAATTAATGAGAAGACAAATAAATCAAAGAAAAAGTATATAACAACCATTTTCTGGGTTGATTTCAACCAAAGTGTTGAGTTTATTGCTCATGAAAGACTGTAAAATTGAGCAACTCCCAAGCTCAGGAAAAGAAATAGGCCGTGGGGTTTTCTGCAATTCACATGCAAAGTAATGAGAAAATGAATTACTGTCACTTATCCCCGAGATGAATCCCACAGAAAATCCTCCAGAAAGTAAAAGTAGTGCTGCAATAAGTTCATATCTGGTCATCAGAAAATGACCTGATTTCCAAAAACCTGTACACCCCATATAGATATCTCCTCTTCACCACCCATATCTCTCATCTAGACCAAATATATAACAAATTCAGTAAAAAAGGGTACGAATGAAATGGAGGAATATTAAAAGAACTAGAAAAACAAAGTTTATAATACCTGATTGCGGCATTCATTAATTTTTCTTGATAGTAAAGCTTCCTTGCAACGGTCATCTTCATCAGAATTGTAGTTCTTCTTGGAGGCTTTTGCTCGTTTAGCCTCTCTCTCAATCACTTTGCTTCTCTCCTTATAGTAATCAGTCAAAAGATCATCCAAGCCAATGACTTTCATCCTGTATCATATTAAAGACACAGTATTTTATGACAAAGAACCTAACAAAAAACAGAAACAAACCGCCTTAGGCCAGAAGCAAAACTGAAAATTAAGTGAAAACAATCAAATTCACTTAAACCTTCATCAACCGAAGGAAATGAGGTTATGATCTGCCAAATGGATGCTTCAAATCCCAATCAAGTGCTAAGACTTTATAGGGGAAAAAAAAAAAGAATCCAGAAGGCCGTGTTCTATCAAATGGGTTATCAATAACAGTAAAAACAAATTTGACAAAAAAAATGTACAAAGTTAAGCACAAGATGGTTTTTATTCAACTCGAAAAGAAAATTCGAGGTGTTTTTCCCTTAAAGAACTGCAACTTCAAAATAAAAATCAATGCTCAAAAAGCAAAACCCTAACTAACCAGATTAGACTTTTGAATGATAATAGTTAATGTGTATATAAAATTTAATTGAATTCAAGACAATGCAGTAACGAAAAAATAAAAGTCCTTAAAACCCATGTAAGATTTTTAAATGATAACCAATAAATGATTGGACAATAAATATATATATATACACTGAAAAGAAAAAGTAGTAAAGTTCCAGTTTCAAGGAACCTTTTTTGATTGATAACAGGAGCACTGAGAAGTGTATCTTCAGATTCAAAATCCAGAGGTTCGTCCATGTTAATCTCCATGTCTCTCTCCCTACGAAACAGAAACACACTTTCTCGTGTTGCGGGGTATATATGCAGAGCAAGTTAAAATTTTGAGAGTGGAGCGCGAAATTGCACGCGGTTTTTCAGTAAGGGTTTTTGGTGATTAATCACAAATTTTATTACGACTTTGTCGTTTTAACTCTCTGCCTCGGTCAATGAAAATACGACTATTATGCTGCGTTCCTTTATTTTACCATGGGATGACACGTCATCCTTCTCAACATTTGTCTATATTATTATTATAGAAAAATTTTGGTTAATCATAATTTTTTTTATAGAAGAAAGAGAAAACAAACATAAAAAGAACGTTTTGTAACATTATTTTAACCATGGGATACAGAAGAGAAATGAGACAGGAACGTTGTATTTTTGCACTATATTTAATTATTTATCTTTCCATTACTTCAACTCTTTCCAAACATCGATATAATTTGATTGTAACTATTATGTAGTTTCAATTTTTTTTTTTTCTTTTTGATTTTTAGGTACGAGACTAATTTTGTTTCCAACTTCGTGACTGCTCCTCTTGGCAGATGTTTTTCCATGGATCGAACATCTGATCTTGCAAAAATATGCCACTTGAGCTACTCTGTATGAGTGCAAATTTCCAATCTTTAGAGTTGAGATATGCCCTCAAATCTAATTTTTATTAAACATATAGGTTACAGCTATACGAATCTGAAAGTGGATTATTATTTTCTAAATATTAATATCATTTTGTTCAACAAAGGAATGCTACCTAACTAAATAAAACTAATTTTTCGTTTATTTTTTCATCAAAATTATTTAAGAGTAAATCTTACATTATAAAGAGGCAAAAATGATCTCACATATGCTAATCAAACTTATCCTGATATTTTTTCTCTTAATTGCATAATCAAATTATGCCAAGTATGCACAGTTCTGGCCTCAAGAGCTATCTTGAACTCTCTCTCTGGACTTGTGTATATCACCACTATAAAATTTTCTTGTCCTCACCACCAAAATAAATGAAACAAGAGCGCCAAATAAAGCCACAGAACACAAAACTATAAATGGTTTCCTATAACATTCAACTCCAATGCAAACCAATTCCTGAACTGAAGATCTATCCAAGCCCTTCTTTTTTAGCTGCCTCAATGCCTCGTTATCATATAAAGTTCCTGTGACCTTCACATTTAGGATATATGACCCAAGTGGACTTGCCAATAGTCCACAATTGAACAGTGTAGCATAGTACTTTAACCCAAATAGCTCAGAAACTATAGCATAAAACAGAACATATAGTGCACCAAATGAAAATCCTATTATCACTGAAGCTATATAGACTGAACTAGAAAAAGGGAAGGCAATGATCAGATAACCTATTGAGGATAAAAGTAAAACACCAACCATCATTAATGGTCTAGGGGTTTTGTATTTGACAATTAGGGTTTCAGATACAAAACCAGCAAAAACCCTTCCAAAATAATTCCATATACTTACTAAGGAAACAAAAGAATTGATTGTTTCAGTTGAATATCCAAGTGACTCACCAATTTGACCTAAATTGTCAACTGCTGTTAAGGTTGTTCCAAGTGAACAAAATGTAGCAGAAATTAATAACAACATGTCAATGCTCAAAAGTGCTTGTAAAATTGTGTAATCTTCACCTCTTTCTGGCTTGTCAAATATTGTCAAGAAACAAGATTTTGAAATCTTGTTATTTTCCTCTCTTGAGATTCTTGTTTCTACTGACTCATCTCTCCCTTCTAAAGGTTTTTGTGTGGTCAATTCGCAAGGAGGCCTCATTGCTTCCTGTTTCTTGATATTCCATTGAACCCATTCCTCTCTAATAGCAATTAAAAGAGGTACAAAAAGCAAAACACAGATCAATGAAGTAACTGTAGCATATGCTCCTTTGGAGAAATTTACTCTCTTTTCAATTATGTTCATGACCATAAGAAATAAAGCTAGAACAATGGAGGCATAAAGGAATTCGTAAAAAATTTTTAGCTCATTAGGTTGTCTCTCAGCCTTCATTTTTCTAATAGTGAACACAAAAACGACAGAGAGAGCAGCTGGTAGCCAAGCAATTAAAAGAATTAAAGCTTTGGAATCATTCCCATAAATGGCTAAATAAACTTGGGTCATTATTGCTCCACTTAACCCAACATAACCCTTCAATAAACCCAACACAACACCTCTACTTTCTGGAAAATTCAAAACACAAGTAACGAGAGCTCCTGTATTAGCAAAATTCTGGGAATTTGCTCCAATACAAATATAAAGACACATTTGCCAAATTTTAGGCTTGGCTATTTTTCTAGTCACAGCTAGCCAAATCATGAAATAACCAATAAAATTCATTGCAGATCCAACAAGAAGCATAAACCATGTTGGCGTCACTTCTGCTATTAAACCAGAAGGAACCCCAAAAGTACCACCAACTTCTTTAAAAAAGCCAAGAAGATTGAGTGTTGATTGATCATACCCAAGTGTTGCTTTTATATCTTTTGAGTAGGTTCCAAATATATAAGTCGATCCAGCTCCAACCATGATTAAGAAAGAGGCAAAAACTGAAAACCATCTTCCACTTATCACATGCACTGCAAATATCCATGTCTCACCCATTGAAGATGGTGAAAGAATGGGCAAAGGTGGAGGTTAAAAGAAGAAGCTTGAAAAATTATTCAAGAAACAAGAATGGATTAGAAAACAGAGAACTTATAAAAACCCAATTATTGATAGCTTTTTTAAAGAAAGTATCAAATACTCACTAACAAAGGGTCAAGCGCTTTTGCAAGAAATTGACTTACAGGTGATAATGGGCATTAGGAAAAAAAAAAAAAAAAAAAAAGAGAAGAGATTTCATTTCATGAATTCCCTAGGATAAAAAAGTTAGTGATATGTTTTTCCTCTGTTACGAATGAATTAGACTTATTATAGGAACACGAAGGAGTAAAGTTTTAACAAAAATAGAAAATATTTTATTTGTGGATTGTACTTCCATTCATGGAAAGTTATTTTTGGCTCGTAAGGATTTGAGTTGGGTCACACTGCATCCATCAGGGATAAAAATTGCCTAAACATAATGGTTTTTTTTTTTAAAAATTATTAATGTTTTATCCTTTTTCTTAATAAATAGTCATAAGCACCCTCCTTATAATAAAAATTTATTTTTAATTAATTTAGTGTATGAAATAAGCTTGTACACTGAATGTTTTTATTATTTTTAATTAATTTAGTGTATGGAGTGGGCATATAAGGTGTTACACATCCATGAGATCATTCAACTATTTGAAATTGAATAAGTTATTGGCAAGTTTTTTGTTTTCTCCATCAAAATTAAATAAAGTAAATCGCATATACTATAAAAGGAAACAAAATCTTACACAGTCATCAAACTTATCCTAATATTTATCTCTTGATGATTAGATAATCAAATTATGCCAATTACGCATAATTTGGCAATTACATATATAGCACTTTTTATTATTTTTCTTCCTCTTTTCCAGCAAAAAATGGAAAAAAAGATTTGGACAAATTATCTAAATTTTGGTCTCAAGAGCTATCTTCAACTCTATCTCTAAACTTCTTGTATATATCACCACTATAAAATTTTCTTGTCCTCACCACCAAAATAAGTGAAACAAGAGCACCAAATAAAGCTGCAGAACACAAAACTATAAATGGTTTCCTATAACATTCAACTCCAATGCAAATCAGCTCCTTAACTGCAGATCTGTCCAAGCCCTTCTTTTTTAGCTGTCTCAATGCCTCGTTATCATATAAAGTTCCTGTGACCTTCACATTTAGGATATATGACCCAAGTGGACTTGCCAATTGTCCACAATTGAACAATGTAGAATAGTACTTCAACCCAAATAGCTCAGAAATTATTGCAAAAAGCAGAGGCAATTGTGCACCAAATGAAAATCCTATGATCACTGAAGCTATATAGACTGAATTAGGAAAAGGGAAGGCAATGATAAGAAAACCTATTGAGGATAAAAGTAGAACACCAGTCATCATTAATGGTCTAGGGGTTTTGTATTTGACAATTAGGGTCTCAGAAACAAAACCAGCAAAAACCCTTCCAAAGTAATTCCATATACTCACTAAAGAAACAAAAGACTTGATTGATTTAGTGGGATACCCAAGTGACTCACCAATTTGACCTAAATTGTCAACTGCTGTTAAGCTTGATCCAAGTCCACAAAATGTAGCAGCAAATAATATCAACATGTCAATGCTCAAAAGTGCTTGTAAAATTGTGTAATCTTCACCTCTTTCTGGCTTGTCAAATACAGTCAGGAAACAGGATCTTGAAATCTGGTTCTTTTCCTCTTTTGAGATTTTTGTTTCCACCGATTCCTCTTTCTCTTCTGATGGTTTATTTATAGTCACTTCGCAAGGAGGCTTCATTGTTTCCTGTTTCTTGATATTCCATTGAACCCATTCTTCTCTGATAGCAATTAAAAGAGGTACAAAAAGCAAAACACAAACCAAAGTAGCAATTGTAGCATGTGCCCCTTCGGAGAAATTTACTTGCTTTTCAATTATGTTCATGACCATAAGAAATAAAGCTAGCACAATTGAGACATAAAGGAAATGGTAAAACACTTTTAGCTCATTAGGTTGTCTCTCCGCCTTCATTTTTCTAATTGTGAACACAAAAATAACAGAAAGAGCAGCCGGTAACCAGGCAATTAAAACAATTAAAGATTTGGAATCATTCCCATAAATGGCTAAATAAAGTTGTGTCATTATTGCTCCACTTAACCCAACGAAACCCTTCAATAGACCCAACATAACACCTCTACTTTCTGGAAAATTTAACACACAAGTAACAAGAGCTCCTGTGTTAGCAAAATTTTGGGAATTTGCGCCAATACAAATATATAGACACATTTGCCAAATTTCAGGTTTGGTTATTTTTCTAGTCACAACTAGCCAAATCATGAAATACCCAATAAAATTCATAGCAGATCCAATAAGAAGCACAAACCACGTTGGTGTTACTTCTGCTATTAAACCAGAAAGAACTCCAACATTAGCACCAAGATCTTTAAAAAAGCCTATAAGATTGAGTGTTGATTGATCATACCCAAGTGTTTCTTTTATGTCTTTTGAGTAGGTCCCAAATAGATAAGTTGCTCCAGCTCCAGCCATAATTAAGAAAGAGGCAAAAACTGAAAACCATCTTCCATTTATCACATGCACAGCAAATCTCCATTTCTCACCCATTAAAGTTGATAAAAAAAGGGGGCAAAGATGGGAGTTAATCAAGAACGGGGCTTATGTAAAGGAAGGAACTTGAGAATTATTCAAGAAATAAGAATGGATTAGAAACAGAGATATTGAAAAAACCCAATTCTTGAATAACTTTTTTTTTTTTTTATACAGTAAAGAATGAACTGAAGAAACAAAAATGGACTAGAAAATAGATTATCTGCAAAAAAAGAAAATTGAATAACTTTTCTTCGAGTAGTATTTTAAAGAAAGTATCGGGCACACACTAAGAATTGGTTAAGTACTCTTGCAAGAAATCAACTTGGGGTGATAATGGGAATGAAGAAAAGAAATTTCACGACAGAACCAGGACAATAAATGAGTAGTGATATGCGTTTGTCCTCTCTCATAAATGGGTTAGACTTAAAAGAGATCTATTTATAATAGAGCCATAAAGGAGTAAAGTTTCAAATTAAATAATGAAAAGAAAATTTATTTAGAGAAAAGCTGTCCCCAAACTTTCAGGCTAAAAGTATGAACTCTTTGGATATTTTCATTCTTTTCAGATTATAAGAGCATTTTTCTGGTATAACGAAGTTACATTCATATCTTACAGAGATATCTCAAATTCCTAAAAATTTAAAATATAAAATTGAAGGTTTCTGGATTTTATGAGGTTGACAATTACTGTCAAAATCTAGTTTAAGACTCGGTGGATTTTCCCTTTTGTAACTTAAAAAAACAAGGTCTTCAAAGTGTTTTATGGCCAGAAACCGCTTGCCAAACAAACCTATAATGGGTGCTGAGTTTTGATACAGGCTTGATTATTGATCAATAACACTTTCTTTTCTTTCTTTCTGGACTTAATCCCACCTTTGAAATCAGTTTTAGTAAATTAGTGTTTCTAATACTCATCAATGATAAAAAGTTTTAATAGGATCAATGACCAAAATTTGTTAATTAAATAGACTCTTTAAAGTATCTTATCTTACTGTATATATCAAAAAATTAATAACAATGCACACCAAGATATAATTTAATGGTAAATGCATATACGACTCGGTAAAAACTGCGGATTTGAATCCCTCCTTCCTAATATTAAAAAAAATTAACTCTAATTGGGTAATTTAAAATTTCATATAATATTTAATCCAATTCGAAGTCTAAAAGGCCAAATTAAATATGTTAAGTGGATAACTATTATAATTAGAAGACTTACAAGTCCAAGACTTAGAATATTTAGTTAAATTTGTTTTTTGAAATGTGTATCACATATTATTTATACTCATTGATTTTTACACATTGCAAATAAATATAATTTAATTTTTATATAAATTATAATATTATGAATAGTTTATATTATGAAACTCTAAGAATATTCATATAATAGAAAAAAGAACATTTCATAAAATAAAAAAAAAATAAAAAATTGAATAATTAAATAAGGAAATAACATATTTTCAATAATAAAATACTATTATAATTTGACAATCAAATTTTTATGAAAATAAAAATTACTTATCAATCAATTTAAATTTTTTTATAACAATTTAAATTTAATTAACTTAATTTTTCTGTTTATAAAATAATATCATAAACTATCTTTATTACTAAAATATGAGAAATCAATATTAGCTATTATAATAATTAATATATTAATCATTATTTTAAATAATCATTTATAATTTTTTTTTATTTTGCTAAAGTATATGAGCATAAAATTAATTTTATGGCCAATTTTCTAGAGAAAAAATATTTCGTTGTATTATATGGTTTGCTAAAATAACGCGTTATATCATAATTTTATATTTTATATATTTTAGTGAGTATTATTTGCAATTTTATATCAAATAATAATACACTATATATATTTCTAGTGAATTTTATTTTTTTATTTTGTATCAAACATTAAATCTTTATAATATATTGTTTAATAAATAAAATTAATAAACTATATTACTTTCTATAGAATAAGTTACTTGTAGGAAATAATTATAACCAATCAAATTAAATTATTTTTATTTTTTTCAACCAATAAAATTAAACATCTTAAATATATTATTTTACTATTATTTTGTATTTGCGGAAGGAGGATTGTCACCATTTGATCAACAGTTTTGCTATATAAAGACATAACATATTGCTTATGGTAAATAATACAATTAATTGATATACCTTTTTATTTCCTCCAAAATTGTCAAGTATAAATTAATTTTTATATATTTAATTGAAACATTTATCTATTACATTGTAAGAAGTTTATTATTCTTCAACGAGTATATTTATTTTCTATATTTAGTTTCAATATTTCTCAATTAGTTATTTGATAAATTTTGTATTCTTCAACAAGATTACAAATTAAAAAGAGATGAGAGCCAGGTTCAAATCCTTATATAAATTATCTTTGTTTTGATTTTTTTTTTTTTAAAATTCAATTTTTTAATAATATTTTTTGGTCAATTCATAAATTTAATGTTTGGTGCACCCATTCCCATTATTTTTACTCTAAATGTCGTATAACGACCAATTGTCAATGGATACTATATTTTGAAAATACGGTACAAAATATTTTTTTCTTCACAAATCTTGCCAATCTGCAATGCAATTCTACATGCAGAAATCAACTTTAAAGATTTAATTTAATTGGTTTTTCAAAATAAAATAATATGATAAATTAAAATTTTGCACGTAACATTGTACATTTTTTAGGGTTCTTAAAAATAACATGTGAAAGGAAACCTACTATTTGTCTCGTGGGTGGAATCTTTGTTGCTATGACATGTAACATATTTCCACGTTGGCAGATAAAAATCACTATCCTACTTTTGGAAGTTTGCATAATAAAACAATCTTCGCCTGAATAATTTACGTTTTGAAGTTATTTTTAAAATTATACTAATATTAACATTAAATTAATTTTTAAAAATAACTATTCATAGTATTAAAATATAAAGTCGGATTATTCATGGGTGTAATTTATTTGGCAACGCAGGCTGCATACATAAAAAATTTTTGTATTCGATTTTCACTAAATACGCATGTACAGAGGGGCGAAGAGCATTAAATGCGATTAAGCTCCAAAACGGATTAGACGGTTTCTAATAATGGTATTTAAATTCCGGTGATTTAATATATATATATATATATATATATAAATTCAAATCCAATCAAGTTCCAACTAATTTAAGTAAAAATTATGAAAATGATTTGAGAATTCTTACAAAGTAGGAAATGGAAAAATACAAGGCAACCAACCAAAAATAGAAGGCAACAAATCTGGCTTAAATGAAGGCTAAAATCATGGGAAAAAAAAGTCTCTGTGTTTGAAAATTTTCCTAATTTACACTGTATCGAAACCAAGTTTGTCTTGATTGTTTTATGTCAGTTCAGTGCTTGGATTCATCAAATTATTTCAAAAATGGAGACTTTGAGTTCTTGAAGGGATTCATTTTATAAGATTTGATTTAAAATCTCGTTGATTGTTTGTCGGAATGGAGTCGAGAAAATCAAATAAAAGACCAGTCAAATTTACTGGAAAAATTATGCTATTTGGGAATTTCATTTTCAAATGTATATTGAAGGAAATGATTTTTTTGGATTCTTGATGATTCAATCTTCAAATATAATGGGAAAAGAAAAAAAAAAAGTTGATTGGATCTTGATTGGATCCCAAATTCTGTTGATATGGATAATTATAGGGATAATGATAATTTCAGCGGATGAAATCCCAAAATTGACCTTATCTTCTCTAAAATTTTTTCAACCTTTGCCGTCAATGTTTATGGTTCTCGCCTCTATGCAATTATACCTGTATGCAGCAAAAACTTTTGGAGAACTTTTATGTTTCCTTTAACCCCAAAATCATATTATGGAAGCTTATTTGACGTTATTATTGCTAATAATAATTTTTGGATTAAGCTAATTGACATGGCTTTCTGCATTATGGATTAAGATAATGATATTGAAAAAAAATAAATTAACTCAGCTTTAAATCGATGAAAATCATATTGAAAGAAATTGGTCCAAAATGATTATTCTTCGTGAAAATTCATATGCGAGTATTGCTTTTAGGATGACGTTTGGAAGGAGTGACTTTGATAACGGCGGATTGCAAGATACGATTCAAGAAGGAAAGGCTATTGCAGGAAGTTCTTTTTTGGATATTTTGGTTAGATTAGGCTTACTGACCTATTCGTGGTGCAAAGGTTGAAGAAAGTTATGGGGTCAAATTTATGATTTCATATATCTGTCCCGATAGGTCCCAGCTGACATGTCTAAATATTATATATTGACTGCCACATAAGCAAATACAAGGCTCACATGTACAAAGTCAGTGTTCCAGGGAGTAAAACCACTCAATTGAAAATAGGGATTATAACTGATAGATTCAGAATTGATCTTTGCTCTTAACATTGTATATCTCTTTATGGTTTATAAGGTCTCCTATACAGCTAAAAAACGGGGATTGTTGCCAACGTAATTCTTGATACAGTGGAGATTTTTTTCCATTATATTCAGTTACCATTCTGTAAATATCTTAAATAGGATATTTACATCTTGGTCTCCACCTAATTTATTATTTTATTCTCTCAATAACCTTGAGCCAACACTAGTGAAACGTGAACACATTTGTCTGAGGTTCATATGATGTCTAAGGATGCCCATGTTGAACGAGACAGAGAGATGTATAATCATGCTATTCTGTATGAAACTTATACCTTAAATTGAGAATATTGGAGAAAACATTACCAGAGGGATATTAAAGATCTTGATATTCGTTGAGAGACCCAATTGAACACACTGCCTTTCTTGCATCTCATGGCAGGTATCGATAAATTAGATCCAATTTGGCCATGTGCAGCCCTACCAACAAGGCAAGTGGCTGAACCAGTTCAGCTACAAATCAATCAATGGAGCGACCTTTACTTGATCACTTGTATCTGCTAATGGAATACAGTATGTTTGTTCATTAAAGTGCGTGCCCTTCAACAATTCACCTTTGCTTTCCTCTACGTCTATAGGGATTGTTCAATGGAAAAAAAGCCCAAACCTGTTCCTTTCCCTATGACATATAACTATTATTAATGGGCTTTTTTCCATTAATAACGGACTACTATGCTTTACTACAATTTATAACTCTCAGACTACAACCCATGCATCCATTTTTGGTGGCTTTTTTAAATATTGTATTTGTATTTTATCATTTTTTTAGAGAAACACAATTCCAAAATTTTTTTATCATTTATAAATGTTTATATTTAGGCAGTATTCTGTAAAAAATGAATAATAACAAATATATTTATAGTAGCATTCAACTCTTACCATCTAATTATCTAATCAAGTGAATGGAAATTCTTTAAATTCAACTCTCAAAAGTTTAAAATTCAATAGAAATAAAAAATGATGGTTTGGGCCTTAAGCTTTGCAAAAAGGATTGTTCTCAAGCAAGACTTGGGCTTAGCCTAACACAATTGGTGACCACTTGTTTCAAACAACTGCTGTTTTGCAGTTTTTTTTCTTCTCAGAATTAACCAAGTTTTATTATTATTATTATCATATCTGAAAGATTTTTAAGAGAAGAGAAATCAGCTGCAAAAGGATAAATCCATATTTCTCTTTCTGCTTGAAGAATGAAGAGGCCAACGCTTATTTGCACTTTGTAAAACGACGAGTCTTTTCCATGTGTCGTTTGCAAAACCACTTGCCTGTCTTGCCAACTTTGATAATGCACATTGCAAAATCAGTTTTTGTTGTTCTCTCCTTTAAAATGTAGATTGTTCCCCATACGACAGAAAGGCAACTTTTTTACAAAATTCTTTTACCAATAATTCATCTCTCTTACATTTTAGGATAGCATGTGCAAAGACAGCTCATACTTTAGCAAAATAGGGCCAGTGCCCTTAAAATGTCTCACCCCTTTTTAAGATTCAAGGCCCCTTTTCAATTCTCACATAACTTCAAGGATATGGCATAGGGCCACTATGCAAGATACATATAAGGACTTGACACAGTGTATTTTGTTTCAGTGCTTGTGTGCTAGGGGAATATAATCCAAATAAGTGGGGCAAATGGACCTATTGGTCCCATATATGTCTCGAAAAGACATTTAAATGATTGAATTTAATCAAAGGAAAAAAATGGTCTCTTTTACTTTTAAAGTCCAAGATAGGGCAGCCAGCATTTTGGTACAACAATAGCAAATGATTTTTGGTAGGAGGTTGTTTTTGCTTCATGTCCTTATATTTTTACTCCTTTTTCCTAAATCATGTTATTTTGTTATTTTGCCACTACAAATCCTAACATTTACAATTGCATTATGCATGATCTATTTTCATGTTATTTTCTTATTTTGTTTAACATTTAATAATTTATAAGTCAACTTAATAATAATTATTGGATCAATACAAGTAAATTACTCTCTCTATCTCAAAATGTAAGTTGTTTTTATACGAGATTACAAAAGTAATTAATTATCCTAAATTACAATAAAACTAATAATATCATTTATTTCAAAATCAAGAATTACTTGTGAAGATAATCATTGCTTATGAATAAGGGTAATCTTGAAAAAACAATACCTACTGCTCCTTAAAATATTTAAAATAATCACTCAAAAATGATTTATATTTTGGCATAAGGTTATGAATAAGGTTAATTATTGTCCTATTCGGCTCAGACCCACCGATCAGTTGTTGACATCCTAATTTAAAATATTTATATATGACGCACTAACTCCTTGAGCACTGATAGGAGATTCTGCTCTATTTCTATAAGATCGTAGTATTACGGTTCTCAGCTCGTAATAACAAGAATCCGGTCTAAAAAAACCAACTTAAATGGGCTAAGTGATTCGATAATAGAGTCATTGTTTAGACGAAATGCGTTCGTGAAGGATGAAAGGGTGATGATCATGACATAACAATACCCTGAGACAACCAACATCATCATGAAAACCTCCACAGAAAGCTTCATAATTACACATATGATAAGTCTACAATCCAACTAAATATCTCACCACTTTAAATGATGCCATAATAATCAAGAGTTGATTGTGAATTTGATTTTTAACCTCTTTAATTGTGGGCCCTCTAAAATAAAAATTATTCCTTGATAATGCAAATCAAATCCATTGAATTTTTTAAGTGAAAGCATCCACTTTAGGATACAAAGTTATGACTCAAAGGTCAGATACTGACTTCTCAAGTGAATCCCTAATAATTTTATTTTATTTTGACCATTTTATCCATGTACTTTCAGGATCATCTTATAGTTTTTTTTATCCAAACTCATAGTCCCATTATTTTATTATTTTTATAGGATAAATTACTATTTAGTTCATATAATTTGGTGAAATTATTTTTATAGGGCATTGATATTTTTATTTATCACTTAATAGTAAAAGTGCAGATTTTTACGGAATAACTAATTTACTCATTGTTTGTCTCCGTTTGATTTGTAATTTGACAATCTATAAACGGACCGATCTAACCAAATACAAAAACAAAACAATTTCGTTTTTAGGAATATTTAATTTTGAATGGATAATTTTTAATTTTTAAAAATTTTAATATGTTTAAATTACATACTATTAATATTAAATCTCTATAAAAAATAGAAATCAAGTACCTAAATCATTCTATAAGTCTATTTTAATTTCTTATAATAAAATACTATACACTTGAAATTAAAAATATAAATACTATGCAGCCGGACTTAGCTTCTAGTGGGTAATAAATAAAAATCCAGTGACAAAATACAAATGAGCACTGAAACCTATTTTAAGATCAGGGGAAGAGCAACTTGCAGAAGAAAAGAGGAAAAGAAAGAAACCATTTTTAATTTGAGTTTGCTTCAACAAAACTTAATCTCCGAAGAGAGCAATCCAAAATTATAGGGTCCCTCACATCATATCATGAGCATGACAGTTATTTTGGTATATCAAAAGCATTTCATATTCAATTTTGAAGTGACAATTGTGCCGATTGGCTCAAAGGAAAGTTGAGTATTACGTATTTCAAAAGCAGTGTCTGGTTGTGGCTTAGCTACTAACACAAGCAACATGGTTCGACCAAAAATTATAATATTTCTTTTTTTTTCCTATAAAATAGAAAATATTTTTAAATAAATTTTGCCTATAAAATTACGAGTACTAAGCATGAAAACCTTATGCAAATCAAAATAAATTAAAACCATATATAAGATAATTATAATGTAGAATTGGATATAATATTTGGGTACTTAGTAGTGAGATATCGACATGTATATAAATAATTTTTTGCGTGGAAAACTGAAATTGATAGCGTTGAAGTGTTGGTTACTGGAGGAAGGACTCAGCCAGCCAGCCTTGGCTAATTTTTAAGTCCACCCAAAATAATAATAATAATCATCATCATCAAAGGGTGGGTCACATTCAAAATTAAACACTTCAATTTATAAAAATTATTTAATTAAATATTTAAAAATTTAAAACTAGATGAATTGAATGTTATTAAATAGATGAAAATTATTATTCAAAAGATTATAATAACCATACCTTAAATGAATATATTGCAGATAAATAGTAAAAACACCAAAAAAAAATTATTATTAGTATAGAGAAGATACAATATTAGCAAAAATTATAACTTTAGATGCATAATAGGTCACTCGCAAAGTTAAGAGTGCCACAAAATTTTTTTCGTAAAGTACAGAATATCAACATTAACTCAATTGATGTTTAGATAAAAAAAAAAAATATTTGCCAACTCTAATATATTAAAAAGTTATTTCTTTATTTTCAATGGGTAAAATGAGATAACAAATATCTTTTGTTCATTAATCAAAAGTTTCGAATTCGAATCTGTATATAGAACTCCTTTAAACACTTGAGAACCATTTTACCCTGTTCAAATTAATAATTTGAGTCAATGCTAAGATAGAATTGCTATTTTTTTTTTTCTAATATTTTCCAATAATCTACATTCACAAATATTTATGAGCTATTTTGGATACAAGAATAATCTCTTTGGATAATTACCCTTTTCTCTTATACTAGTAGATATTTTTCCGTTAAATTCGTTACTTAAAACTGTTCGTTATCCAAATTTATTACAATGTATACATTTATAATCAGCATTCTAAAATTTGAGTTCCTCCGATTTGGTCTCTTCGTTTACAAAGAGCAAAAAGTACCGCTGTAAATATTCCACATTTAATAACCACAGCTACTGAACTAAATTTCTTTGACCCATTCTCATTCATTATTCCAATCTGAGCCGTTCATCATTCAAAATCTACCGTCATAATCCACTTAGACCCACCAGTTTTCAACGTTTAACACTTCATTAAGACTCACAACAACAGAACCTGTCAAATTGATTAAACCCCGAGTTTAATTCACTAGGACTCTCAACAGCATTGGACAATAAATAAACATTTTCCATTTTTCCATTGTTGTATTTTACCAAAAAGTACATTATCCAATACCCATTTAACAAACAGCTTAAGGTTATATCAGTCATTGAATATATTTCTCAAACCGTGACAAGCATAGAAACCGAGGCCTTTGCCGAATTTCGTTCTGCTCCATCACCATGTGACCTTTCTCTTTCTTTCTCCTGCAAATTCAGTTCTTGATTTTGGTTTCTTTCTTTTTTTTTATTCTTTAAAGAACCCGGGAAAAAAAAAAGAGATAAAAGACCATTAAAAAGCTCTAACAAGAAAGCAACAAGATTTGATCCACGACGCATTCTTTTTTATTGTTTTAAAATATAGTTTATTATTAGGTGCAAAAACGAAACAACAACAAACCCATATCAATCTCAGATCACTGTTCCTTAATCTCCACTTCAATACCAAGAACTGAAAGACCCATTTCACCTTTCTTGAAAAAAAACCAGCCTTTCATGTTTTTTAAGCAAGAAAATGGCGGAGTTCAAGAATCGACCAACAAAAAACAACAACAGAGGTTTCTATGTAAAAATGAAACTCGTCAACAGAAATGGAAGATTTCTGCTACAACAAGAGAAAAACCACAATAATCTCTGTTTCCAGTATTACAAATGGGTTCTTTGGATTTCTCTTTCTCTTTATTTCTTTACTTCTTACTTCATAAGCTATAAACCCATTCCTTTATCCAAAACACAGCATTTCTCTAAATCTACCGTCGTTTCTCGTGCTCTTTTCGAATCCACCAACTCTACGTTTCTTCAACCATCAAAAAACAATAAAGGTAAATATATATATATATATATAAAGTAACCCTTCTACGTTATTTTTTTCAATATTTCTTTAATCTTTTGATTTTTTTTTTCTGTAGCTTTATTGAAGGATTTGAAGATATATATCTACGAATTGCCATCGAAATACAACAATGATTGGCTAGCAAACGAGAGATGCAGCAACCACTTATTTGCATCAGAGGTAGCCATACACAGAGCAATATCGAACAGCGATGATGTGCGGACATTTGATCCATACGAAGCTGATTTCTTCTTTGTACCTGTCTACGTATCTTGCAATTTTAGCACAATTAATGGGTTTCCGGCAATCGGTCACGCTAGGTCTCTTTTATCCACCGCCGTCAATTTTATTTCCACAAATTATCCATTCTGGAACCGCTCCAATGGTGCTGACCATGTCTTTGTCGCTTCACACGATTTTGGCGCTTGTTTTCACACTCTGGTACGCAAAACACGCTTCAATGAAGTAAGTTGCAAAAGAATGTTAAATTTCGGGTTTTTTAACTCTGGGTTTTTTTATTTGGTCTTCATAAGGAAGATAGAGCTATGGAGGATGGCGTACCGGAATTTTTGAAGAAATCGATTATATTACAGACTTTTGGCGTCGAATATGACCACCCATGTCAAGACGTTGGAAACGTGGTTATACCACCTTATATTCCTCCGGCGAGTGTACGGTCAACACTTAAAAAGGCTCCATTGACCGGCCGGCGAGATATTTGGGTTTTCTTTAGAGGCAAAATGGAAGTTCATCCGAAGAACGTTAGCGGACGATATTACAGCAAGTAATTATCAATTTTTAAAAGATGTCCTTTTAATTGTCTGCTTGTGTGATTATCTTTTTGGTTAATTTCCGATTTTGGTTTATTGTAGGAAGGTGAGGACGGAAATATGGAGGAGGTTCAGCGGTGATCGGCGGTTTTACTTGCAGAGGCATAGATTTTCCGGTTACCAGTCAGAGATTGTGCGGTCGACGTTTTGTTTATGTCCATTAGGGTGGGCCCCATGGAGTCCAAGGCTTGTTGAATCAGTCGTGTTGGGCTGTGTGCCGGTAATAATTGCCGATGGTATCCGGTTGCCTTTCCCGACAGCCGTGCCTTGGCCGGAGATATCACTCACCGTGGCAGAAAAGGACGTGGCAAAGTTGGGAAGTATTTTGGACCACGTGGCGAGTACTAATTTGTCAACAATACAGAAAAACATTTGGGACCCGGCAGTGAGGAGGGCCCTACTTTTCAATGATCAAATACAAGATGGAGATGCCACGTGGCAGGTGCTATATGACCTGGCTCAGAAGTTCGATAGGTCGCATCGGACAGTGAGAGTCTCGGACCAATGAAAGGACGTCACGTGGACAGTTTTGACTGGTGGACCAAAGTGCCATGTTGCCAGCTAATTGAGTTGTTCTTTTCCCAACATGGATGCGCTTGCATGTAATCAAAATGACGTGGATTATGGAGTACAGCTGGATTTGCTCGATTTCTGTATCCGCTCGTAACAGCGGGTGGGAATTTTAATATCCTGTTGTGGGGTGTTTTATGAGCTAGGCGTTAGATTTCCCTCTTTTTTTTTTTTTAATCGGCTTTTGTGGCTGCTGAGTTGGCTTACAATTATTGGTCTTAAAAGCGGTAAATATACAAATTGTTAAATACAAAAAAATCATTATACAGCCATGTACATGTGGAAATATTTTTTTTATAGTATAATAATAGTGAATTAGACTTAGTATATATTACAATGTTTATTTATGTGCATTTTGAATCCTCTGTTATATGAGCATGCTGCCACTTGCCATTTAAAAAAAAAATAATAAAAAAATAAAAGAAAGGAAGACTATTCAAATGATGTGTCATGTCTTTTAGTTTTAAATGCTATTTTATGGTTGTTAGATCCACAAAGAAGTCATTTGCATTTAAAAAGAAAAACCAATGTGTCATTATTAGTATTCTGCCTTCAAATTAAGACATAAGAAAGTGCAATGACTGTGATTTTGGTAATCAGTTTATTGCCAAAATCATAACAATATTCAGTTTGGTCCTTATATAAAATTGAGTTTTGATATTGATTTTTAATTAGAATTTGATTTATCTTTTAATTAGAATAAATATATTGATAGGTCATTGGGTGAAAATATATAATGTTTGAATTTGGAAAGTGTATAATATATAATTTTGGCAGCTGGATGGGAAAAAAAAAAGTGTAGAATGGCAAAAAATCAATATTTTTAACTTTTGGTTTTTATTATTGGATATTGTTTTAAGTGCATTTAAAAACAGTAAGAGAGGAAAGTGAATTGAAAAAAAAAAAAAACTTTCATGGGCTAGATTTTTGTGTGCACTTTTACATTTTAAATTTTAAAAGGATGGAGTGAAGTTAAGTTGAAAAAGAGACGGGAGAGTGTGCGTGTCAGAACTTTAAGAGAGACAGAGAGAGAGAGAGAGTGGGGCGGTAGTGGAGAGTGTCAGTAGCGGTCACCGATTCACGGGTTTGCACCAGACAAAACGAACCCTATCGACACTCTTTTCTAAGTTATCTATTTCACAATTGTCCCTTCATCATCTTTTTTCCTTTTTCCTCAATTACTCCGTCCGTGAAATTTTTCTTTTTTAATTCATTTTTTCGATTTAATACTATTTTAAAATATTTAAATTATGGATTACACTGAAATTACTAATTGAATCAATGATGTCAATATAATTAAAAATAACTATATCAATAAATAATAATTTTTATTTTATATTAATATCATTAATCTAATTGATATTTTCAATTGGAAATGAAAATTTTCAATTTTCAATTTGTCTTTTCACTAAAATATATAATTCGTTTACTGATTTTAGTATAATTAGAGAATGTAACCACTAATCATTAAAAATGCATGAAAAATAATGTTTTATTAAGAATTCATAAGATTAATTCACTCAAAGGTAAGTGATATGTGACCATTGGTCAGTAAAAAATACTTGAAAAAATAATATTTTATTAAATAGTCCACAAAATTAATACTTGATATTACAACGTGAATTTAGACATGCTATATATTTTTTAATACCTTGATATTTTTCTCCATGTTTAATGTTTATATCCACACTTATATGAGAAGCTTGAACCACATTAATAAATGATTATTGTAGGTTAACATATGTCAGATGATTATATTGTTCAATTATTATCATCGTCTTAAAGAAATCATTAAATGAGTACTTATCATGAGATGTAGATTCATCTCGCATGCCAAAAGACACCATATAAGTTTTGAAAGCAAGTATTATTATTGAAATAACATTGTCTCGCCCATTTTCTAGAAAGAAATACAAGTTTGCTAGGTTACCATCATCGACGAATGTTCATGACATTTCTAATGTTGCAGATGGTACACTCCACTAAGATTATAGTGCAGAAGATGATATGCTGGACATATTAAAACGATAAACTTCGTAATAGTTATATGTTATAGGGGAAGGAACTCGAGGTATATTGTTTGTTGACGAACTTCAATTGGAATACGTCTAGATTTCATTTCACGTATCATTCGTCTCTATAGTTCTTTTAGTGTTTAAATACAAAAAAATTCTATAGGTAGATGGATAAGTTGAAATATAGGATGAATTTTGTAATAAATTTCTTTATTCATTACACCAAATAAACTAAATAATCTCCGACGAAATAATGAATTTCTACGTGTTGGGGAGAATTAAATTGATAATATTTTTCGTTAAGGCACAAAAATAAAAAATTTAAATACTTAATTTAACGTTATCCACGTTAATATTGATCTTTTGGGTAAATGTAGGAGACACTCAAATATAGATATATGTTACCCAACTCAATCAAAGTCTTTCAAATAATTGTGTTAAGGCTCTTTTGAGCAAACTTAATTGTTTATTAACTATTTTACTAACCTTTTCTACGTTAAATTAGATTTAATAATATTTTATAATATGTCTTTCAAACTTTAAACATAAATATAAAAATTACTGTATAAAATAGAGATAATTGGCATGCTACGTTGATGTTCAGTAAACTAAATAAAATAGAGATAAAGTCTAAATTTTTTTCCTTTTTCGTGTTTTCTATTGGATGGACATTAAGGGCGTGCATGAATGAGTTGAAATAGTATGACAAATTACATAATTTTGAGGTTACATTTGAAAATATTCAAATATTAAAAAAAAAATTAAAATATATAACTATGTCCCTATGGGATAAGAACTCATCTCTATGGAACAGAACAAAATAATTAGACAGGAATCAATCAAAATTTTCTATATTTTTATTAATTTTTTTAATAAAAAATAAATAAATTGCCACAGTTATCAATATCAATAAAAAATTAATAAATAAAAATAAAAATTAAGTAACTTCAATTAATAATTGATGGGAAGACATGAAACTACAGCTTGACACATGTCCATCCGTTAGAATCAAAAGAACATTATTCCGACCTGCCGGATTCGAACCAGCGACCTAAGGATATGCTGTTAATCTACAACTACAGTCCTCCGCTCTACCAACTGAGCTAAAGTCGGATGTTGATATATGTTCCAACATTTAATTACAAAACATATAATATGATTCTGTTAAGCCACTGATTTAAGTCCTCATTAGAAATAAGAGTAGCTTCTTGTATCATCAAAGCGGAATTCAGCGAGTTCTTTGATATTTTTATATGTTAAATATAGATAGCTAGGGAAGGATAACACTGGATGGGGCTCATTTTATACCTAAATCTGCTAAATTGTTGAAAATGTTGTTTCTAAGCTATGGGCCTGCCCCATAAGAACGTCATGGCTATGTTAGAGGCTTTAACATTCCTTGTCCCAGCCCACCCTCATGCACAGGATGAGCCCAAATACAAAATGGAACTCACTCAATGCTTTATTCGCTAAAATTAATTGTTTTAACATTTCATCAAAGGTTAAAAAAAAAAAATCATAATTTGCTTCCTCAAATTTTAAATATTACTATATAAGCGTTATGTTATTAAACACTATAAATAAAAAAAATAATAAAAAAATATTTTGATTAAATAAAAACATTAAATGCTACAGTTTGTATGAATAATTATTTAAGGTTTATATTTGTAGTTGGAGTTGTAGTTTGAATTTAATATTAAGACTCCACTTATTGTACTTAAAGCATAGAAATATAATTAATTAATTTCTAAAATATAATTTTGCTAGCAGCAGTCCATATTATATCGTTCACTGCCTGCCTGACGCGTATAAATTATTAGACCTTTCATTAATCCATTAATCCATTGAATTATTGATTTTATCTTGACCATATACATTTATTTATTTTCTGCTACTCACATGCAGAAATCCTATTAAATCTCTTCTCTTTCAACTTTTTCATGCACTATCAATTCTTAAATTATAGGGGTTTTTGGAATTATATTGTGAAAGGAATCGTTAAATTAATCACTGTTTATCTCTTAATTATAATTAATAAATTTATATAGTTATAGTTAAAATATAAATATATATAATAAAAATTTCTATTCCACTAATCTAATCAAAATTTTAATAAAAATAAATTCATTAGACTAAGTAAATAGATGATTAAGCGAAATCAAAATAAAGATTTGATTTGCAAAATTTGTTTATTTATTAAAACAATGTAAGAGTTTGGTCAATCCATTGGCATTAATAGATTTCTCTGGAAGTATGCACAAAGGATATGCAATTCTCAATCTCTATATCTATCTATCCATGAGATGCTAAAATTTTCTATAGGAATAAATGCTATCATTATTTAGATAAGGATACATAGGGTTCTCCACCCTGACATTTTTTCAATTTATATAATAATTAAAAAAATAATTCAACCTATTCAATTTTAAGGAAAAAAGTAATTGATTAAATTAATTTTTATTAATTAATTCTTGTCTGTTTTCTCAAGTGAGAGATATGCAATATTAATTACTCCCTCTGTCTAAAAAAATAGTTCATATAGATTAAGAAATATGGTTAAAATATAATTTTATTCGTATAATTTTTCAATTATGTTCATCTTAAATAACACATGATTAATTATTATATTCGAATAATAAGTAAGAATTAATGAGAATTATTGAAAATATTGATTTGATAATAGAAAAAAATAAATTATCTTTTACAAGTTGATTATTAAATAATCAAAGTAAAATAAAAACAGGACATTAAATTACAATTGTTGTGTGGTCCAATTTGGAGACAGAAGTTTAGCTACTAACAACAATAATTCAGTAAAAGGAAGACAAAACATGATCATAGTGCTCCAAAACAAAATTCACATGTGAGAGAGAGATACTAAAAGAAAAGCCTCCTCAGGCAAGACAAAGAAGAATCACAAGTTAATAGTTATTACTTAGTATACCATTTTAAGCACTGTTTATTTTCCATTTTCTGAAAGGAAGAAACAGAGTACAAAACAAACTTGAGCATTTATGCCCAATCCTTTTCCATTTACTACTCTTTCTTCCTTTAGTATGGGCAAAGTCAAGACCCATGCCCATGTTTCCTCTCTGTCAGAAATGTCAAAACAGTCACGATAAAAATTTCACCTATTTAATCGATCAATCAAATAAAAGTAGGACCTGCCGGTCGTTCAAGCTGGCGTTTTTTGGTCATCTCCGACAAGGAGTACGACAGTTTGAATTTGGCATTTTCGGTTTCGAATCCTTTTGATTCGGTTCAGTTCCCCTCAGTCTAGATACCGTTATAGCAAATTATAAGTTTTTCGATTTTTTTTTCCAACGGAACAATCGATTTCGGTTTTAAAATTTTTTCTGATCACAAATTGGTTGGTGTGGAATCTAAAAAGAAAATTTAACTATAAATTTTTAATTTTTACATAAATAAAATAATAGATCAAATGGAGTAATATGAATATTAAGTTATGTAACCTTGATTCTATTTTGGTTTAAAAAAATTTTACAATTGTGGGTTTTAGTTTTTAGAGTTAATTTTTGCACATCAAAACTAAAATTTCTCTTCCAACGTTTTTTATTTTTAAATGTTAGCATATGATGAATATTCAAGTGCCTCATATCAAATTATTTTATCTCAGCAATATCAATTTATTGTTTAACTTGAATTTAATGACTTAGTCTTTATCTTACTAGTTCCATAACAGCCATCCATATTACAAATTTTGCATTTAAATTCTTTCAATCACGATTATTTTCATCAATTTGATGAATTAAGAAAATGATTATTCCTATTACGTAGCTCGCAGTATTATTTCTACCCATTAGGCCTTTGATAAATTGAAAAAAATGTCGTACATGTCAACTAAAATTGCAATTCTATATTACAAATGTAAAGAGAAAAAAAAAAAAAGCACAATACAATTTGATTATTTAACTTGCAGAAAAATATTATGATCAAATAATGGAAAACAGGTCATTTGAAAAATATTTTTCAATAAATTATTTTATGAAAATAAAGAGAGCTTCTTTAGTTCATCAATAATGCTTACAGAAACAATGGAAAATTCTTGAAATCTTGGAGGCATGGATGATCAACAACCCTTGCACCTACTTTGGGCAAGTGGGACGCATCTCAAGACCCCTCCAAGTAGTATATACTTTTTTTTTAATTAACTGATCAATACACTTATAAAACTGAAGCACACATATATGCAGATTTATATATGCATTATATAGCTAACACTCAGGTGTTTGGTTGTGGTCTCTTTTTGGATCCGTACAATAGTCATAAGCCAAATAGTTGCTTTGGACCCATTGCATGGCTGAGTACTGCTGTTGGCTGAGGCCGCCGGAGCCAGACGGCGAGGCCGATGGGGAGTGGCAGTTAGCAGGACCACTGGTGGAGCAGCCACTAATTTTGAAATTTTGGTACCTACCAAAGAAGGGTTGGTAACTATAATCAGCTTTGTATTTGCCATCCTCGGTGGCCCAAGATGATGCATCCCATATTGATCCATAAACCCACATTGGCCTTAAAGGAAATGTAGCATCATTTTTTCTTGGATACCTTCTAATGGGAACATCATCAACCAAAAATCTGCAGTCCACATCAACAATTAGGGTTTTTAGGGAAAAAGAAAGCTAATAGCCAAAATTAATTTTGCAATATATATATATATATATTAGCAAAGAAAGCATATTGTAAATTAGAGTTTGAATAGGAAATTTTTATATTAGGAGATACTTAGAAAAGAAAGCATACTATAAATTGACAATTTTTTATTTGTAAAAAATATGATACGCTTCTCTATCAATGTACTATTACATGTGTTTATGTTTGCTCTCAACTATTTGATGTAATCTTTAAAATAGGGTTTAGAAATTTTCATGTGTTGTCTAACAATTAGCCGGTGAAATCTCAAATAAAATAGTTTAGTGACAAAGAGTACTTATGAGATTGATCACTATAATTTAAATAATAGTTTTAATCCTCCGCAAAATAGACTCTCATATGACTAACCCCTAATTAGTGAAATATAGGTAAATTTTAAAAAGTGTCACTAACATATATAAAATAAAAAGAAAAACCTTAAAAAAATGAAAAAAAAAGAAAAAGGTTACAGTACTAACATGATCTCATTGGGGGTCCACAAAATAGCATAGTCATGAAAATCCTGTGTAGGATCAAACCAAAGATGAAACCTCATTTCTCTTCCAATAATTTTTCCATCACCACTTCCTCTAATATACACATTGGTCTGCAAAGTGTAAGGCTTCCCTGGAGTTGTTCCTAAGAACTCAATGTCAATTTCATCATGGTTTCCTGGAAAATCTTCATTATTTGAAAGCTATCACCATTACCAAATTAATTAGTCATCAAGAAAATTTCAAATTACCTAATTTCAATTACAATGTAATTAATTATTAATTCTTACATAGAAGGATGTAATGACTCCCGCAGTGTAACCAGGGTGAAGCTTAATGGCAGCACCAAAGTACCCAGACCGATATGATTGAAGTGACTTATACCCACTACCTGTTTCTCATTAATAATAATTAGAAAGGTAAATAAGAATTAAAAAAAAAAAATAATCAAGAGAGAAATTATATATATACCTGAGGAAGTATCAAGCCATATTGTTAATGTGTCTTGGTCAATTTTTTGGTGTTGAGGACCCCAAAGATTTCTAAAACCTTTGTTAAACCCAATAGGGCTTATTCTTGAACTGGGGGAGTAGCCAGGTGAAGGTGGAGATTGAGCTCCACTACTGCCTGAAAATATGATTAGAGTGAGTGGTAGAAGACAAAGAAAAGAAGCCATGGAAGGACTTGATTGAATAGGAAAAGATTATAAATTTGAAGCTAAGAGCTAGTCTGTTAGTGGGTATAAATAGAGATTTTAAAGGGTCCCATATAGCAAGTAAGGTGATAAATTGGTTGATGAGGAGTTATACATGAAGACAAAAAATTTGAAAGATTGGAGATAAATGATGAAAGATTTTTCCAATTTGTTTGTGTATGTATACTTCATTTTTCTTTTTCAGCTTTATCTTTTATTCCCTTTTCATGACCTATTCCTATTTATGAGAAAAAGAAAGTTTGCTATGGTTGGTCATTTGGGCAACCACACATCCTCATATGAATTCCATTAATAATTGTTAATTTAATAAAAAAATTTAATTACAGTTTCTATTTTAATATTTTTTATATGACCTCTTATTACTAACAAAAATTTATTTATTATTAAAAATACAAATTTAATAAAAAAACTTAATAATTAACAGACGGATGGATCAATAGAAATAAATTGTATCTTTTAGACGGTCTCCCATCTACAATATAAAGAATTTAAAATTTAGTATTATTAATAACTGAGAGAGTTTTATCTAAATGTAAACTTTGACCGGAATGTGAATACATATACTATCTCTGTTTCTAAATGTGGGTATCCAAAGATTTATACCCGTATCCAATCCTTTTCCGTTAAAAGTAATAATTTCGCTATTCATATATTTTACAAGTAGTAACTTGATGATCTATATCCATTCCAAATCCATTTATGACTATCCATATCCTCTTTAAACGGAGCAAACAAGATACCTTAAAATACTCATGCAACTTTCATGTCTATCCATGTAAAATAATATATTAATTATAAATTAGTTTCGAATTAATGTATGTGTTGAGAATTTAATATTTTGACAAACATTAATATTAATGTTGCTGCAAATTTTTCAAAAATAATTTGATTATTTTCAAAAAAAATTATGAGTTAATTTTGATTAAATAATGATTTAATCATGTGTGTATATATATATATATATATATATATATATATATATATATATATATATATATATATACTTGCAATTTTTAAATCAGATGGTCGTCGTTTAGTCAATGGATGAGAAGCTTGTGGTCTTTTGATCACGTCTTGACTATTGGGAGCATATGATGGCTGCCGGCGATACTAGCCATCCTTTTAATGTCAATGGTAGTAAGATTTTAGTGAAGTAAAAAATGATTTTGAAAAAAATGACGCATTTTACTTTTTAATTTAGTTTTTTAATTGGACTTCAAAATCTTCTAATTTTTTCAATTAAATTCTAAAATTAATTTTGATTAGATATATATAAAAATCATTATAATTCTATCAAAGTTAATTAAGATCTATAAAAAAAGTTTCACTAATTTCATCAATTTTGATGTAGAATTGTAGTGAAATCTGTAAAAATATTAAAAAATTCTTCAATTCCATTAAATTCAACAATTTTTTTAAAAATCTAACACGATTCTAATCGTACACGCTCCTAAATTTCAATAATATTTATTTAATTGGTCAAACATTAATAGCATGCTAGTATTGAATGGACAGATTTATATGCTAATTAATATATGGTCAGAATTACTATTATAGTGATGAAATTATGTATTCCTTGGGATAAATATCTTAACTTGTCATTATTAATTTTTAGTAATTGGGATTTGACCACTCACCCTCATGCTTTTTCTTATAGGCTCTTCTCAATAATTCAATCGCTTAGCAAAAGATAGAGATTGACACAACATGCATTAGGTTCATTCTATGGGTTTTGATAAAATGGTTACAACTTACAATCTACTAATTAATTGTATTTAACTCTCAATCATTCTCTTTCTCCCAGCTCCTAAAACTTAGAAGCTTTCTTTTCATTATTTATTTATTTGTGTTCCTCATATCTGTATATAGATTTGAATTATTATAGTTAAAATATCAGGATTTATTATTTTTAATATTTTGAAATTTTATTTTTAGATCTAATTCTGAGTTATTGTTGTCACCATTATAGTGATTTTATTTAGAGTCTTTTATTATTTGAATAGTTATACGAAAGTAAATGCAAATCTTTACTCTAATAAAAGAAATTTGAGGATGATCAGATCAAATTTATAGAAAGACCATGAACTCAAATAGTGGCTATGAATAGTCACCTAGTGGAGGAAGCGATCGCTAATGACACAAATATTATGTTCTGTCAATCCCTTCAAATGAAGATTGTGTTTTTTTTTTTAATTCTTTATAAGTAGTTTATTATTAGATTTCTTATATAAAAATTACATATTTGTAAACAATTTTCTCTTAATGAAATTTATAATTTAATTTATTCTAAAAAACTCACAATCATTGATTTAACATTGTTGTTTATAGTAAATTAACACAATAATTAAACTTAAAATTTAAAATTTCTAATGGTACTAGTTATATGTAACTTTCAATTACTAAACACAACCACCTAAATAAACTTGCTTCAATACTAACTCTCATGTTAGGAGTACTAAAATGGGATCAAAAGATTTAAAATCTTCTTAAGCATAATCTCAATCATTTGATTAACTTTTTCAATTTTTTAGACTAAATTCTTTTTTTTGGACATAGATGAGATTTAATTAAAATAATCAATCCCTTGAAAAGTATCAAATTAATAACACCGTTATTTAATTTCTCATATATTATTTCAAATTACTTAATAAATTTGTTAAATTTTCTGCATTAGAAGATAGATATTTGAATAATAACTTAGAATGACTTATCATTTTCTTACTCAAAAAGGATGAATATCTAGGCTCCATTTGTTTCCCAAAAACAACTTACTTTTGAAAAATATTTTCAAATGAGTTATTTTTCAGTTGTTTGGTTGCAAGATTAAAATTAATTAAAAATATTAAAATCTATAATTCATAATACCATAAAATATTAATAATAAGAGAAATTTCATATTTTAAAAATTTTATCCTTAAATATAAGAGAAATGCAAAAAAAATAATAAATTATGAAAGTCGCTGTGGTTGGTGGTGGTCGCTAACGGTGGCCAATGATGATGGCTAGTGGTGAATAGTGGCCAATAGTAGCTATCGATGATTAATAAATTAAAAAATATGCATTTATAAGATTATTATAAGTTAATTTGTTAATATCTAAAAAATATTTCTCTGTTGAAAATAAGAAGTCATTTTCCTTAAAAATGACTTAATTTTCTTTTGACTAGAAAAATACTGAACGACCCAAACAATGAAAAATTATGAAAAATATATTTTCATAAGTTATTTTATGGAAACAAACAGAAACTTAGTGTAATATAAAGTTATTAATTAATAGTTGGATACAACAAAATTTTAAAAATAATCTTATTATTATTATTATTATTATTATTGGTAAAATATTACGACTGTCTTTAGAATTGAGTTGAGGCAGTTGGTCTAAAATTTGAAGGCAGGTAATTATGTGAATCGAAAACAGTTGACCTGCCTGATCATGTAACCTTGACCATATTGAAATTAATTAGTATATGTACCTTCCTAATTATTTGCCAATCTTTCAAGGACAAACAACCAACATAGTGCCTAAATTGGCACTTATGATTCTTCTTTGTTCATTGTTTATGCAACAAACTGGACCTACCAAATTCTGTTCAAGTTTGACAAAACAACTAAATCTTCTTCCCAAAAACTTAGCTATGTAAAATTTCTTGTTTTCATCCCATTTTGTCGACTGTAATTAAGTTCGCTCTATTATCAAGAAATAGAGCTTATCGAGCTGAACTCGAGCTTGGATTATTAGTTCGCAATTTCTTTCCATCTAGTTCTAGATTTATTTTTATAAGCTTAACAAAGTATAAGTTTGTAAATGAGACAAGTCGCTCGTGATTTGTTCAAAGTTCGACTTAGTGAAACCTCGTTTGGACTCGTTTAATGAGCTTATCGAGCTGAACTCGAGCTTGGGTCATTTGTTCACAAGCCAACTTTTTCATGCCGAGCTCTTGAGCTAGTCTTATCGAGCTGAGTCGAACTCACGAGCTAACTCAATAAGCCAAATAAATTAAACCTACATTAAAATGACATTGTTTGGTTAATAGATTTCAAATTCGACTCGTTTATAGTTTTTGAGCTGAACCCAACTCAAGTTTGAACTTAATTATTTTTAAACGAGTCGAATTTAAATATATCTTTATCAATCTGAGCTTGAGCTCTCAACACGGCTTGTTTACAGCCCGACCAAAACATAGTCCGTTCCAAGCTTAGATAAAGAAGCAAGGTTGGGATAGTCAGACAATGAGTAAAAATAGTCAAATTCTAATATGAATTATTTCAATGAAAGAATAAATTATGTAGAAAAAAATAACTGAAAACCCAATTTCACGACAAGAAAAGTCCTAATTGCTTAAAATTCTATGAGCAAATCGATTAAATTCTTAAGGCATGGATTCCGGTGGACCGCTACTTACTGGGGAACCAAAGATTGCTTAGGAGCATTCACAAAATAAAACATGATTCAATAAAGCAAGTAACCTAATTAGTGTTTATAAGTAGCTTAGTAATTTAATCCAATATATTATATGCGTTGATCATAACCCTCAATCCCTTACAGAGCCTTTAAAAATTTCTGATGTATTAAAAATATTTTAGTAAAGTAATTCTTTTAATGAAATTCTTTTTTTTTTTAGTTTGATTCACCGGAAGTTTAAAATTATATTGATAATTTCGTATTTAAATAATTTAAATTTATTGTGGAGCAATATAAAATATTTATAAAATTATTAATTTAATTAATTATCAAAAAAATATTTGAATTTAAACATATATTTCTTGTATTATTGATTATTTTCAAAGAGAATTGATTATTGAACATGCTGAATTATTTTCGAGCTACAAATATTCAAATTTAATGAAATTAAAAAATGTAATTAATACAAATTTAATGAAATATATATTTGAAACTTATGCAATTAAAATAATTGAGAAGTTATTTATTTATCTTTTGTTAAATAAATAATAATTTGAATACATTATCAATAACAAAAAATTAATACAACTAGAGTTTTTATCCTTAAAATATAGATGGTATTCAACCAAATACATCATTGAAAATTTTATTTTAATTAATTTAACTTATATGTCATGTTTGTGCTTTTTTAATTAACAAAATTTATATTATTGAATTATTAATTAGCACATTTATTTCAAAAATAAAAATTTAATTTGTGCAACGTTATTTGTTGAGATTATTGGATTTTTTCTAATTTTTATTTTTTAAACTTCCGTGATGATTTAAAAATGATTGAAAATACTTTTTATTTTACAATTAAATGCGTTATTATTCCAAAATGTCGAAATTGGATAAGATTTATAAAAAGGTTAAAATAGGATCAAATTGTAAAAATTTATAAAGCTCAAGAGTATTATGATATATTAAGCCAAATTTCAATTTTTGTTTTTTATATTAGAAAGGCCAAATGGACTAGAATAACATTGTGGGTAGACACGACCATTAAATGGTGTAAATCACAAAATCAAGCCAAACTGTAAATTTAAAATGATTTGATTCAGTTTATAATTTAATAAATCATTTTCAAGACAATTTGATTTGATTTGATTTCTTTGAGTAAATGGATTGATTTGAATTGAATAAATTTTATAAATTCGAATTGTGGAACATGTAGTAAGAGTAATTCTCCCCTTTAAATAGCATCATCAAATTGGTGATAATTTTTATAGTGGAAAGAATTCGAATTTGAGATATCTCATTTCTTATATCTTCTACAAGATATGAGAAAATCAATCTTATCGATGTCAAATTTTAAATATTATTGACTTTAAAAAAAAAAAGAAACAAGACAATAATTTAAAATAAATACGCAAAAAAGGTAGGATATGAATTATGGAGGAATATAAATATTTAAATTCCAAAGTTTCATCTTCATTGTATAAATTTTTACAAAAAAATATGAAAAAGTATAATGTCATCCTGTATAATACAAGATCTATAATTATTTTCTTTTCATTCTATTAATATTAATTATTATGGAGTTAATATCTTCTGCAACAAATTGTAATCATACGTCAATCCATAAATCATAATTTGGTGAACCATAACTTTCAAAGCTAATATATTTGGTACATTTCTTGTATGAGAAAGCCTCTTTTGTAGACTACAGAACGGAAATTTGAGAATAGAGATTGTTCTGTTTGGCCGGCCGGGCCATAGCCTACGTAATATAATCGACTGTGTAGGGTCTGTCTGCCGACAGAAAATCAAGAAATTAAAGTTCCGGTAAGAATTATGTACCTCATTAAATTTTCATTCATAAAAAATAAATCCAACCATTTCTGAATATAGAACAAACTGTTAATTAGTATCACCATTTTGCGGGTCAAACACTTACTTTTTTTTTTTCTTAAAAAAAAAAGAAGAACGAGAATGGTATCTCGAGTCGAGTCAGCTTTCCCGCAATAAATGAATTTCGAGCTAGTTGAATCTTAATTAATTAATAAAATGAGTAAAGTCAATTACCAATTGAGCAATTTTTAAGATTTGAATACTTCTCTCTCTCTCTCTCTTTTTTTTTAATTTGATCTCATTCTCTCATTTTTGGAGATAAATATTTGCATGCGTTCTTAATAAATATATATACGACTTGACATTAGATTTATGTTCGAATGCTCTTTATAATACTCTAAGAAAAAGAAAACTCATACCTTTAAACTTTCTATGAAAGTCCTATATTTATGCCATTGAGACTAACTATTTAATTAATTATAGTATAGAGGTAGATTTAGTGAACTGAATTATTACCAAACGACCTAAACAAATTCTCTCCAATCCAATTATCCTCATATTAATATATGAGCTCTCCAAAAAGAAAATACATTATCAAGAAAAGAAATCTAAAATGGTAAAGACAACTTGACAAGATATGTGAGATTAATATGGAAAAGTTAAACAAATGATTTTGTTTTTAATGATAATTATAAATGGATGGATATGAAGAAAAAGAAAGAAAATAGACAAATTTGCATTAATTTAAGATATTCTCGCTAAACAAATCCCAACTTGATATCTACTTTTGTACCTTACCTCATTTGTTTATTATATGTTTAGGAAGCATTAGAAGGTAGTACTTACTAATCTAATTCGTGAAAAGCACAATCATGACATGCATATAGTCTGAAGATAAGAGACGTACAGTTTATTATAATAAAATTGATTAATTATCAAAATTAGGCTTGGCAATAATTTTTTAATTAGCCTTTATAGTGTTTAGTAACATAATATTTGAAGTTGCTTTTAGAGATTAAAGTGACGTTTTATAAAAGATTGACGCCTTGTAATGTTTAATTAGCTTTTAAGATTTATGAAAAGCTATTCAAAACTACTGGCTATTCAAATAACTAAACATCATTAATACAGTTAACAACTATCAAAATAACTAATTATGTCAAATATACCTTTAATCTAATTGATAATTACATTTCCTTTCTAAATACAAAATTAGAGGAAGCAAACGTGCTATAAATTTTAGGTTGCCCACATTTGATTAACTAACGTAGACAATCACCTTAACCCTTATTCAAAGTGTAAACACAAATTAGGTATAATTATGCTTTTCTTTGCTTGTCGTAATTAAACATTGCTTTCACAATAACTTCCATTAGGATTTTTAATAGCGATGACTAGTCTTTTACAATAGGATTCGAATCTATGAACACCATTACATGATAGTTGCTTGTTTAGCATCTTAATTACGCCAAAAAACAAAATCCTTACGTTATTAATTGTTAGAGAAGTGCATTGAAGAACAAACAAATAATAGAATTCGAAAGTAACTGAAATATGAGTTATTTGAATCTTGAAATGGACAGGGATGTGTAAGAGTCAGAAACATGCAAAATAATTCAAAGAAAGAGTTTCAGAAGCTGTTAGGAAATGCAATAGCTTTCTGTTAAATATTGATATGTTTTGAAAGTCAAGAGCTTAGATGCCCTACCGACACATTTTTATGGTCGGCCTGCCTGCCCTTAAAATGGAAATATTTATATGGATTTCGTTTTGTTTTGTTTTCTTTGAAGGGAATAATTAGTGATGCTTCAATAAAACAAGTTGTGTCACTAATATTACTATTATTGACGATTATATTATTCATCCATTCAGTAGGATCGAGACCTACGACGTCCTTAGCTATAACAGTCATGCATATATATATATATATATCTATTAATTATATTGTTTTAAAAATAAAAAAAATATTTGCAAGAAGGACCGAGAATTACTACTCCTATTGCAAGAGATATATTCCTTGCTGTATTATCCAAATGGGATAATGTCTATTTTTCAGATAGTAGCAATTGTCTTCATCAAACTAAACTTTTTTTTTTTTTTTTTTGAAAAAAAGATTTTTCTGCAAAAAGAAATGAAAAGAAAGAATATATATACAGTGTCGTTTGAAACATGAATATATAATATAGTTACTCTCAAGAAAAGAAAAGAAAACTTTAATCATATAGTTGTAAGAAAGGACACAAAAGGTGGCAAATCTATCATATTTATCTTCCAGAATACGTGGACGCTATCATTTTTGCATTTGAGAAAAGACAGGCTTTAGTGCATATCCAAGACGTTAGAATGTTATGACCGTTAGTGCGGTCAGTACGTTATACGAGTTTATCTATACCACATCGACAAGATATAAAAGATTATTATTGCTTATATTTGGTATAACAATTTTAACATATTTGATGGTGGAAGGATATGAGAGAAAATAAGAAATTTATAACTAAATATTATATTTTATCATCAAAGCATTTGGACATTTAGTGTTTTTAGGAAGTTGATTTCACGAAACTTATAACATGAAAAATGCCCTGTTACTCCCCTCCCAAGGAAGTTGATTTCACGTTGAGGGCATTGCGTTGGGTTATGGCAGTGATGTTCATATTTATGTTGCTTCTAGAGAAGTATACAAAAGCAAAGCATCATTGGCTCCACTAAAAGCACTCTTCCCAAACTTCTATACCAAAGGGACTATAGCCAGTAAGCAAGAGTTGGAACAATTTTCTTCTTTTTCGTTTTTAAATGGCTGTGCTAGACTTCATTGTTTGTGATGAAAGTGAGCAGGTTAGGTGTGGCTGGAATAATAGCGTCAAAATCTGAAGTTGAGTTTGAGAAGGGCTTACATAGCAAGAGAGTTTCTAATAGATACGATTGGATTGACGTTTAAAAGTAAGGAAATCTGAATTTGTTAAATTAGGTTTTAAAATAGAACTCTAATATGAATATAACACTTCAAAAATTTTGTTATTAGTTTTTAAATTTATAAAGTAGCCAATCAAAATATAGAAAATAAAAAAAAATTACAAAATTCTTTAAAAGAAAAAAATAGAATACTGAATTAAGAGATAATCTTGAATTTTCTCTTCGTCTCAGCTTTTATATATATATATACAAAAATTTTAATTTTATAAAAAAAAAGTAAACAGAATTTTATTTTAATGACAAACTTTTGAAAACATATTTATATTTCTCTCGTTTATCACAAAGCATTAATTTAAAAATAATTGGGTTGGGCTACTTGGATTTTTTAATGATTTTTTTTACATGTCCGAAAAATCCTAATTGAAGTTTTTTTTTTTTTTTGAAAAAGATTATGATGACAAATAATTGTTGTGCTCATCATGCAAAAGCAACAAACATAACTGTTAAAAAGAAAAGAAAAAGAAAAAAACAAAGTGAGGATGTAAGCATCAAACTGATAGATAATTTTGGACAAAAATCAATAATTAGAGCTAGGTAAGGATAACATAGTACAATTCAATTCAAACACCAATTGCGTCTTCTAGTCTTGATGTGGATTAGAAAAACAAGATCAAGACGGAAAAACAAGAAAACTCCAATGGTTGTTTTCTTGGTTTAACGGTATGCAATTAGAAACAATATACTCAAATAATTTATTGATTTTTATAAAGAAAATAAATTATTCTTCATCAATAAACTTTAATTCCAAGATTATGAATCTGAACTCTAATTTGAGTCTAATTGAAAAAAAGAAAAGAAATCATTTTGTTGGGAAAGGTGTCATGTCAATGATTGGGGAACAAGGCAGGAATCATGCCACCTTTCCCACCTATTCAACGTCTAATCTTACGTTACCTTTCAAAGACATGTTCTTTTGGAAGGACCCAATAGAACTTATAATCTTAAGGGACACCAAGATTAGCACGAATTGGGCCAAAAGCCCTTTCGCTTTCTTCCTTCCCATTCCTTTTTTTTTCCCACTAAAACGGTAAAGACTTTGTGAAACTAGCTTTTTTTTTTTTCTTTTTTTAGACTTAGCTTTTTTTATTCTTTTCTTTTTTTTATACTTTTATTGTATATTGACAATGCTTATATATATATATATTTTATTTTTATCTATATAATATTAAAATATAAATTATTATTTAGATTAAAATAAATATAAGTAGTTAATTTGTATTATATTTTATCATACAAACTAGTTATAATGTTACTTTTTATGTACTTAATTATATTTTTATATAATAAAGTGGTCTCAAAATAAAATTTAATTCAATTTTTATACCTAATCGTTCAGTCCCTAATTTATAAATACATATTCTTGAAACTCTAATAGGTGTCGAAAAAATAAAATCAAACCATCATTCAATATACAGCCTCCTATCCTCAATCCCAAATTAATATTTATATACAACTATAATGAAAAATAAAAAATAAAATATTTTTTATTGCTAAGTAAAAGAAAATAAATGAGAAAATGATATGAATTGATAGTGGTTATCACTTTGGTTACAATGACAATATTACTTACTCAGTACATTAAATAAAGAAATACATGTATATATATACAAATTCTTAAAACCTCAAAAGGTGATTCAAAACAGAAATTTATAGTTCTAATTTTTTTCTAGTTTCTTAAACACTATTTTTTCAAATCAAATAAATTTATGATATAAGAGTAAAAATATCAAGAAAATTAAAAATGTTTAATTATCAAGAGACCGTCTATTTATTACAAGGGAGATATAAATCTTTTATTAAATTAAAATGATAATAGTTAGTAATACTTGTAAATTAACCTGTTCTAGTTGATAAGTGAGTATTCATCCATTTGCCTTGTCTTAAATACATATATGTTTGAGTTTAGGTAGTTTGAGGTACGTGATCAAGGGGAGTGGAAGATCATGAAGATCTACTTGGAATCTCGCATATATCACTGAAATGATGTGGTGCTCAATATCGTGGAAATTCATATCAGTTGTCCTCCCTGCCCCTAAAACAACGGGCGAACAACGTCATTGTCCTCTAGGCCTCTCCTATCTGGGCATGGCGTTGCCACGCTTCTTAGGTTTTTGAATTTTGCTAAGTAGCCCAACAGGCCTAACATAACATGCCCAAATGCAAAATTTGCGCTCATTGGGGCTTCTTTAAAGGAGTAACCATGAACTTTAAAATTTAAAAAATTGATTCAGAAGGCGACTCTTCAGAGACCACAACAGTTTAGTTCCTACCGATGTTTACAGAGGATTCTTCCATTATTTAAGGAGCTGCTACTGCGATCCTGAGCTTTTCTACGCACTACCCTCAAATCATCCTCGTGCCTCCTTTTTAATTATTTCAAGTAACCTTTGCCTTCATCTCTACTTATTTTTCATTTCTTTATTTTTAAGTTTTTCATTTTTAGAAAATGAGTCGCAATCGATGAAACAAGGATGAGGCCTCTACTTTTACATATTTTGAGCCTCTATTTTGTGAGAGGGAAGACACGGGCTTGGATAATGACCATGTTGTTCTGGGTGTTGGGGATTTAGAATTAGATTCGGAGGAGGAAATTTGCTTGATTAGGCGAAGGTTGTAAGACTTGCCTGTTATGGTACATTGAAGTGGGTCAGGTATTATCATCCCCTAGCTGAGAGACGAGACTACCCTAGAACAAAGTCTCGAACAATCTCCCCAGCCCTATGGCAGCAAGCCGGTATGCCTTAGGTAACATTTTTGGAATCTTGAGTTTATCATGACCAAGCAAGACCTGAAGGAGCGTCATGCTCGGTATCTTATCCCTCCTAAGTATGTGTTGAGCCTCCCCCCTATCGGTATGAGAGCCCATACTCGCTTAGGCCACCAATCTCTTATGTTATACTTAGAGGATTACCAAGCTAGGGTGAGGTTGCCTCTCCCTCGGATCTTAGTATCTTTTTATAATGTTTGGGGTGTTACTGTTAATTAGATAGCTCCGAACAGTATTCGAATGATTCTGGGAGCAAATATTCTCACTCGCTAGGAGGGTTTTGAGCTAAATGTCCACCACCTCCATCACATATTTAATTTTACTTAGCAAGAGGGTGTTCATCCGCTTCTAAAAGCTTGAAAGGATTTCAAAATGTTTCCTCTAAAGAGCTCATCCCTGAAAGGGAAGTGGAAGGAGAGGTTCTTCGTTGTCATGCACAAAGATGGTTTTGAAGTACTAACTCATTGGGGTTTTGATGCTATACACTTATGACATCTTTAAGACTTAGCCCCCAAGGAGGATGGGCATGTGGCACTTATGAAACACTATGCATTGGACCCTCCTCTTCTCCCCCTGCTTGATGAGAATATACCACAAAACCCCCATCCTAGGGGATGCAGGAAAAGAAAAGCTCCTGAGGGTGAGCTTTTAGGCTTGATTTTATTGTTTATCATTTTGTCACTAACTTTTACAACTTGCCTCTTCTTTACATGCCTCCCAGACTAACTAAAAAGATGGCGGAGTGCATCGCGACTAATCAAGACAAGCGTTTGGTGAACCAAACTAGCTATGGCCCTATTGCGGGTGTTGATCTTCCTTTGCGACAAAAGGAAACAATGATTGTGGCACCACTTTCACTTTTTAGCGAGCTGGAGGTTCCTCCTATACGACCACCAATGTTTGTTGAGCTTACTCCTCTGACTCCATCTCCACCTCCTAAGGGTGTCGAACCACTCTTGAGCGAGTCTTTTTAGGGTTATGAGGAAAGCTCTGCATAGTAATGCATCTATCGTTGTTTGGATATACATCACCATACGAAAGTTCACCAAATGACTTCTCGGATTAGAGGTCTTATCAGATGTTTCGAAGTTTGGACTTTTGAACTTATGGGGAAAATGCACTGCCATAACCTCAGGCACTGGAAGTGAGTTATTCCTTAGTCCAAAGTCTGTGTTATCTCCTGCTTCTCAAAAGTCCTTTAGTATTTGGAGGGTTTTAGCTCGAAACTCTTCTTCTCAGTTATACCTCTTATTTTCGAGCAGTTGGGTGGGTTGATCCAGGTTTTGGGCTTTGTACTGAGTTTTTAAGTGCCAAAAGGATTCTTCCTCTTCTACCTCCCCTCCTTTGGTTCCTTGAGGTGTGTCCTCCTGTGGTGCCAAAATGATCCTGGGGTCGTCTCTCGGATGGGATTTGGTTGACTAGCCGAGAGAGAATCCTTTAGAGGATAGATGCAAAGTCACTATAGGCTTATGTGTGTGGTGCCACTGCTTGCAGATCAAGCGCAAAGACACCTAATAGAGTGGGTATTTTCTTTTGTTCATAGTGCTAGTGCCTTCAATGTTTCTTGCCTTGGGCACTGGGGGTCATCTCCATGGCAAAATGCATGGTTATTTGATTTGCTTTGAGGATAATGAGCAAGTGGGGTGCTTTCAAGTGCTTAATAATGCCTTTTTGACTTGTTTGATCTATGTTCACCACACCAATTTAATAGTTGTAAATTACTCAAGGTATTCCAGTTGATCAGTGAGAATTCATCCATAGGTCTTGTCTTAAATATATACACACTTGAGTTTGGATAGTTTGAGGTACGTGATCATGGGGAACGAAAGATCAGGAAGATCTATTTGGGATCTCACACATATCATTGAAATGGTGTGGTGCTCAATCTAGTGGAAATCCATGCTTATCAATTACAAGCTATTTAGTAATGAAAAAGAAAATAAAAAATTATTATTAAAAATAAAATTTTTTCAAAACTTATCTAAAGAAAAATATTTTAATGTATATAAATATATAATTATATCAATAAAATATTATATGTATTTCTAAAATTAAAAATTTTAATTGTTCATCATTCCACACACATATTCATTCTATTTAAAAATAAATTTTTAAAAGTAAAAAATTAAAAATTTTGAAAAGTTTAATTTTGTATATTTTATTTAAAAATTTATTTTTTAAAAAAACCAACCAAATCAGAGAAATATAAAGAATAAAAATAATATATATATATTTTTATCTCTCTCTTAAATAAAAGTATTTATTTTGAAAAAATATATCTAATCAAAACATACAAATATAAAGAAAAAGAAGAATATTGATAAAAATATAGTTTTTTTATCTTTTCTAAATAAAATATTTTAAATTATAATTAGAATAGAATGAAATATTTAAAAAATAAAATATAAAAAATTTTCAAATGTGCCATTTTTAAAATTCTTAATTATTTTTATATATTTATCTAAAAAATAACTTTTATAAATACATTCAATCAACTAATAAAATACAATTTTTTAATTGTCTTTAACTAAGATTATATTATAACATTTTAAATTTCATTATGAGCCCTGTCGAAAATTTCATTGTTAATTAGTATATTTTGCTGCCTACTTTGAATTTCACACAACTTTGAATATAATAAGATACAACATCTAAAATGCAATTTGTATTCAATTGTTGAAGGCATTTTAGACATTTGGGCTTCCTTTGAAAGCTATAGCAATTACTAAAATTGTGATGATTTTAATCAACGAGGTGTGGTGCCTTTTATCTTATATATGTTCTCTTAAAGAAACAAATCTTTTTTATTTTTATATTTATTTTAGGTAAAAAAAATATTAAAGAATTCTCAAGGACGATTAATAATGACTATTTGAAATATTGTTTCTGAGGGTAAGTTTTGAATCTGAATTTTGTTTTTCCAAAATCGGTTTTAGGCAAAAAAAAAAAGAGAAAATATAGGAAAAGAAATTGTTGATTGGGCCAACATTATTATTTTTTATTTCAAAATAAACAATAATAATGTTAAACCAGACTTCAGAACTTTTACAAATTTGTTTAATTTCCACATGAAAGCTAAAATTTGGTAAATGTCACCATATGGTATGAGAGTAATTTGCAAATTAGTCTAAAATATGAAAAAAAAAATGGGAAATTGAAATTTCTTCTTTATACATCAAAGGTCCAATAAATCAAAATAATATCATGAATTATAGAGAACAGTAATTCTTCTATTTAATAATTTTCATCAAATTATTAATAATAATACTTATAATGAAAATGACTCAAATTCAATAATTTTCATTTTCTGTGTCTTTTACAAGATGAAAATGACTCAACTTGAACAGAAGCCCACGTTATTCTGATTTCAGAGTTTCACAAGCTATTGAAATAGAAATGGGCCGGAGCCCATACATTGTTAATTACAGTTTACACGGAAAAAAAACGTCTTGTCGCTCGAGCACGGCCTAGAAACACCCAAGCAAACGGTTAGCAAATGAAAACGTATTCTTGTCCTTCTACTAATAGGAGTAAGGTATCTGAAAAACAACTAGTTGGTAAAACATTGGTCGTTCTGAAACAAACTCTTATCAACTGGATAACATCTCCAATTTTTTCCAACGGTAATAATTTCATTATCAAACTCTTGATCTTGTACATAAAATTTAATTTTTTTTTTATTGTTCATTCTGTTTGTTGGTAATTGTTGGTTTATTAGTTATGTTATGGATTTTTTTATATCAACTTAGTTTTCCACTTTTGTTTGTGAAAAAAAAAAAAAAAAAATCTAAAATTGTAAAACGAAGGACATGGGCATCTACTATCGTTCAATAACCGCGACAAAACTCTACAGGTCTTTAAAAAACGAATGACTGTGTCGTTTAGCTCAACACGTATTGCAGCATACAAAAGACATGCTTGTCGTTTGACGTAAGGAAAGGAATTGGCCCTTTTACGCGTAGAAGAGAGCCCAAGTTGAAATTTCGCATTTCAAAATTCAGATACAAAAGTCCTACAATCTCCAATTCGATAGATCAAAATTAATCTCCAGTAGCAATAGAATCGTCTTCGTCGCGAGGATTAACACGCTTTGGTCTTAAGCTATCAGATACCCGTTAGAAGAAAAGTAAAAAAAAATGGAGAAAGTGATGAACATTATAAAGCCGAAACCGAACCCCCAACAGCAACTGAGAGATTGGCAACGCAGGCTCCGTCAAGAGTGTCGCAACATTGAGCGCCAAATCCGAGGCAATTTCTCTAATTATTCTTATTTTAGTCTTAGTTTTTTGTTCGATGGTCAGGTTTTGTTGCATGGATCTGGGGTTTATTTTTTCTTTTTTGATTAGTGGGTATTGTTAATTTTATCCTGGATTCTGAATTGTTTATTTATTTTGGTTGGATTGTAGATATACAGAGAGAAGAGAAAAGTGTACAGAAAGCAATCAAAGAGGCTGCCAAGAGAAATGACATGGGTTCTGCGAAGGTATTGCTGCCATTACCACTACCAAAATCAATTCCTCAATGTATTGATCAATTATTGCGAAGTGTTCTTGTCCATTTTTTGTTCTTTTGATTCATGAAGTTCATTCCTTTTCTTTTACCTTTGTGCCAGATTGTATAGATTCGCTGTTATTATTATGAAGCACCGGAGGATGTAAAATGTTGTATTCTTGCTTAACCATGGAAACTCTCAATTTGAGTCTGAGTTTTCTCTAAATTTGTTGAAGGTTTTACATATCTTTGTCCTTTGAAAAAATGTTATACAAGAAAATGGTAGATGGCCACGTTGGTTTTGTTTCGTGTTTTTTCACTTGTAATTGTGGTTGAGTGTGATACTGAAGCAGGAAAGTTGGTCTTTTTTCAGTGTCGCCAGTACTTCTCTGTTTTCTTGAGATATATTAGCATCAGTTGTTACAAATATAATGGACCTCGTATTTGTTGATTAATCTGGTTAATAGTTAACAACTTATTGCCACTTTCATTGAATGCGCACCACCATGCGGTAAGTTTGGTGACCATGTTTTTTGAAGTGAAACCCCAATTGTAATCTATCAATTAGGATCTCCTTGTACAATGTAATGGTACGTGTTCAGATATGATAACAGTTGTCAGGCAACATATTATTTCATGTTCGATTTCTTATTGTTTTATATAAAAGTTTCGGTGCACCTCTTATGTGAATACTACATTTTAGACTGGATAAGGCACAATCTTTGAGGTTGCATGTTAGTGGATGTCCTTTTCTTTACCTTGTAAACTTTCCCTTGTGTTCTTCTTGAAGGCATAAGGCTGAAAGCAGCAAGTACTAGAATATAATATGTATTTACTTTTTTTTTTTTTAAATTTTGATTTTCATTTTGTAATCTATTGCAGGCACTTGCCAAGGAAATTGTGAGATCCAGAAAAACAGTAAACCGGCTTTATGAAAATAAGGCACAAATGAATTCAATATCAATGCACCTTGGTGAAAGTGTCGGTATGTTACATCTCTTATTCAGCTTCTGCTCTAATTTTTGGCTCTAATGATTGCAGCTGCATGTGAGTGATCAGTTGTGTTCTTTGTCTATTGTTGTAAGTTCGTGATTCAAACCACAATCTTAATACTAAAGTTTCTGATTCTTTCTCTTATTCTTTGTGATTTGCAGTATCTTGATACTAAATAAGAAACTAAAAGAAATAGATGCATTGCAATTTGTTTTATGGTAGCCTCGGTGGTTACATGTTGGTGAGCCTTGGTGCTATTTTAAAGTTTCTCTATTATATGCTGGGAGAAATGTTTCTAACCACCAAAGTAGGATCTAGCAATAGCATCTTTGTCAGTCAAAATAAACTGTCTTTGACCCTCGCTAGAGCCTAAAATGTGGAAGCCTCATCACTAGAATACCATTATGATTGGTTGGAAAGATACTTTAAATGAACCATAATTAGATTGTTTATGACTTGAAAGAATTTGGAGGTGTTGTTTGTACAAGTAGAGCAAAAAAGATAAAGTCTTTATCCACTATGCCAAGGATTGTTTTGGGGTAGTTGGGGAGGACTCTTGGGGGTATATATGGCAGTAATGAGATTGTTCTTTGAAATCCTCCAATGAGATATCTATTTGAACTTAATTTGATTTGTATGGTTGTGATTTCTCATGAAACTAATTGATTCCCTTGGCCTTTGCTCACCTAACGGGAGCCTCTAATTTTGAGGTAGTCTGACGCTTAAGTCTTAGGCTGCATCTTGCTTTAGGGTAAAAGAGTTAAAAAAAAAAAAAAGAAAAGAAAGAAAAGTGAATCACATAGATGAGAAATGTCGCAGCGAAATTTTCTTCAATTAGTGATTGAACAAAGACTTCGTTTCTTTCAGAATGGATCAGAAATATGGTGATAGTTGGTAGTTTTAGATTGGAAGGTGATGAGGTTAGGTGAGGGGCAAACAATTTTGCCTTGTATGTTGGCATCTTTGAGAATGTGGTTAATTAATGAAGATTATTCTGTCATTGGATTGGAGAGGGTTATTGAGGTGGACTCTCTCTACAATTGTAGAAAGAGGCCAACAATCTGATTTGGTTACGAACCTAGGAGATTTTGTGTCAGACTGTAAATTTCAACTTGTTATGGGGACAATGAATAATAATGTGCATAGATGTTGAAATATTTAGAGGTAATTTAGTGCTTGAAAGACAAGTGGTTTTGTTTTTGTGTGTAAGGATGTTTCTAGTTTTCCCTTCCCGGCCTTTTTGAATGCTTGGTAGCATGTTCTGGATACTATTTGTCAGTGGTAATGTTTATATATGATATTTTCTATGCTTCCTGCTATGTATGATTTTTGAATATTGATTATTGGTATTGTTATTAGCTGTTAGGTAATAAAGGAAACTAAGACACCACCACTAGTGATTTCTCAGCCAAAAAAATGGTTGCCCTTTTCATTCCTTTACATATCCTGCATAAATGGGCTTGAGTATCATCTTAATAATATTCAAGGCCTATCATAGGGACTGTGGGAGCTCATCTTATTCAAGATTTTTGTCTTTCTAACACGTAATAATAGGAAGGCTTTTAGATCTGCTGCTGATTTAGATCTTAAATGATCCGAAATTATCACAATTCTTTGCGTTCTTAACATTAACTAGCTGCATATGCTGTGCAAGTTCACCGAGTTTTTGTTGCAAAATTTGAGCAACTGTGGACTTAATGGCCATGCCCTTCTTTGTCATACCAATTACTTATATAGTCTGCTTATCCTTCATCTTTAATACTTAATTTGAAGTTGGGTGTCTCCCTCTTTCTGCTATTACTTTTGAAATTTAATTTGAGGATGCTTTCTACTTGTTCAATCCTTTCTTAGAGGGAAAAAATGGATAAATCTAATTAAACAAAAATAAAGAGGAGAAAGGAGAATAATAAAGTGGATTTCCTCTCAATTATAACTTCAAATAGTTTATAGCTGAGAAATTTAATTCTGAGATGCTTTATATGATTTGATTTTTTTCCTAGATAGAAAATAGAAGATGATGGGTCCAGTTCACCTTTTACTTGTAGAAAGAAAAAACAAGGAATGAAGAAGAAGAAGAAGATTAGTTAGATGCTATCAATTATAGAATTGTTTTGAATTTAATCCAACTAAACGTTCACTTGGAAGAAGTGTAGAAGATTTTATAAATTCCATTTAAATCAACAGAAGTTTGAAAGTAGCTGTGGAAGGCTTCTTTTGGTTGATAGCACAATTCAAATGAAATAAATAAAGAAAAACTTTAACCTGCTACATACATCGGCTTAACGGATTTTCCTTACAAATACTCAATCAAATGTGCCGCTGTACCTAGTTATGTGATATAGATAGAACAAAATATATAGACAGTACAACTGCCATACTAACTAAATGAAATAATTTGTATCTGGTTATAAGAAGTAAATAAAATAGCTTGTATGTGTTCATTGTCTATGTTTCACTGCATTACTCATATTGACTGGTTCCTGATATTTGATTTACTTTTTCTTTTTGGTTGAGTTTGCAGCAATTGCCCGTACAGTGGGTCATTTATCTAAGAGCGCTGAGGTCATGAAGCTTGTCAATAATCTCATGAAGGCTCCTGAAGTGGCTGCCACGATGATGGAGTTTAGCAAAGAAATGACCAAGGTGGTTGATCTTCCTATTTTCTTATTCTCAAAAATGAATAATACCTGTTGGTTTTGCCTACTAGGAGAAGTCTTATATTGATGCACTTATTGGATGGCATTTTTTATCATGATTTGCAGGCAGGGGTAATTGAGGAATTTGTGAATGATGCTCTTGACAATACACTGGACTCTGAAGATATTGAAGAAGAAATTGAGGAAGAAGTTGACAAGGTTTTGACAGCTATAGCTGGTGAGACAGCTGCACAACTACCAGAAGCTGTCAGGAAGGAGAGAGTGAAGCAATCAGCTGGGCCAGCAAGAACAGCTGAGGAGGTATGTGTGAACTATTAAAACAAGGTAATGAATCATGTGGAAGATGCTTTTTAGCAGTAAAATAAAATATTCTTTTTAATTCTTTTAGGAAGAAGCCATTGCTGAGGGTGTAGATGATGAGGAAGAACTAGAAGAAATAAGGGCCCGACTTGCCAAAGTTAGGTCATAATTTGAGCCTAAGCCCCTTCCTTCTCTGCTGATGACTTGGATAAGGGCTTTCAGCTCATTAACTTGCATTATTCATTGATTACAATGAAATTGCTGCTGAGTGAAACTGCATTTACAATTGACAGTGAGTGTATTAGACGAGTCAAAATGCGTGTATTATATAATGAAAGCAGCTTTATCTTTTACAAAACTCGAGTCATTAGCTGCTATTTGTATCATAGCTAACTTAAGAGGCATTTTTATTGGTGCCTGTCATTCCCCTTACGTGTACAAAAAGATGCAGCAATATAAAAATAATTCATAACTCGCAATGCAAATCTGTTATCTTGGCTGCACAACGCAATCCTACCATACCAAATTTAGTTTATATCCTGACTTAATAGCAATATCTGGAGTAGTTAATGTCTACTTTTTAGCTCAACTTTGATATGCTTCTAATATATATGATCTATTTTTGATTTACTGTCAAATTGTTTTGAACTAATACTTCATTGAGGTGATCCGTAAAGGAATGTTTTGTTCATGAGCAAGAGTGCAGTCACGTCCTACTTTTGATGATTAAGACCAAAGTATAATCATAGTGTTGTTTTTTTTTTTTTAAACAGTCATTGTAGACGCAAGTGCAATGCGTTCTTTGTTGATTTGTGGCTGCAGGGTAATGTTTATTCCCTAATCATGTTGTATGTGCTTTTATTATGAATTTGTGAACAATATAAGAAGGATATGACAACCTCTGGAAATTTCTTAAGCATGTTATATAGTTGCATTGCAGTGCTAGGGTTCAAACCTTGGACAAGTTAGAAATTTGTAGCTGTGTTAACCATTTGTGCACCTTGAGATTTATGTCGTAACAGTTTGCTCCCTTCAATTTAAAATGCTAGCTTCATCCCTGGCTGTTGCTATCTCCAATTATTTGCAATGTAATTAGAATTACAGTGGATTTATCGATCCTTATATTATTTTGACTGTAAGGTGTTACATAACTGAGTTTGGATATATTTTAATTACAATTAAGGGTGTTTATTAAATGGTTCAGATCATTAAACCAAACTAAATCGGATCAAATCCCCAGTTTTATATAGCTTGGTTTGATTTGGTGTAAAATTTAACAAACCGTTTCTAAAAAAGTTTGATTTAGTTTCTACTCAATCAAATCATATGGAACTGAATCGAACTGTAATTAACAAATAATAATAATTTGCTTCCTGTCTTGTGAAATTGTTCATATTCAATCACCTTATAAGTTTTTCAATCTATCTATATTATATAAAAGTAGAAATGAGAGGCGAATAATGGGATTACTCTTAGTGAAAGTTTAAAAATCTTAAAATAGCTGTAGTCGTAGTGAACTTCAAAAGTTTGAATAAATGGTTTGATACTTTTTTTTTTTTGAGTGAAGTCAAGAGTTTAATTCTCATGGATGAAGTAAATACTCACTGAGAGCATTTTATCCTTTCTAGGTTTCAGTGCAAGTGAGATTTAGTTTTAGTTTTAGTCCAATGGACTCATTAAAAGAAAAGTCAAAGTAGCATTATTGTTTTGTTTTACATCTCACCTCAAGCTTTGGAGTTCATTTTATGAAGGGTGAAATTATAATTACTTAATCTTCAGTCGACCATTAAAATAAAGATTAACTAATTGGAGTTGAGTTTCAACTTGAGCTTGAAACTATAATTATTTTTTATTTGATTAGCCTAACGAATCAATTACCCAACTCAAGTTTACTTGTTAGTTGACTTACTAAGTGAGATTTGGGTCAACTTTCATTATTTTGCTGACTCGGTTTGTGAGCTGCTGTCTAGCAGAGTCGTTACTCACGTTCAGTTGCAAGTTTTATATATATATAACTTGAGGAATTAATTAATTATAGGTATTATTTATGGTGTACGAAGAGATAGACGTGATGCCTTTTTTTTTTTTTTTTTGGTGATATGTAAGAACTTATGACGTTAAGTGAAATCAATGTTTTCTGTTACGCCTCGTAGAGTTGCGGAGTTCATTAACCCTTGTTTTAGGGTATAGTCTTTGCATAGATGTCTTGCACGCAATCCTATCTATTCATTCACTTGTGTAACCCACCTTAACTCAGATCTTTCTATCTTTTTAGTAAAGTAACCCTACTCTTAAGTTAATTAATACATTTTGCTTCCACTGTATTCCTATTCTATATTTAAGAAAATTTAAAAACCATACATCTAAAATATTGTATTTATCATTAATTTTCTTTTCTTTTTCTTTTTAATTGATTATGTTAATCTTTACAGTTTTCTACGTTATCCGAATTTAATCGGTATGTTCATTTATTTTTGTTGATTCACCGCGAATATTAAAAAATTAGCTTTTTTTGAAGAGATAAAGGAGAAGGCTTTGGAGGAGACGACGAGAATGAGTTTATAGCTTTCATATTATTTAGGGGTATTTTGTCATTTTCTTATGACTTAATGGAAAAAACCCTTAAAATTACAAGCAAATGTTAATAAGTCGGTCGATATTTTTCCCAAAAACAAGGAGTGCTTAAATAATTTCATCAAATTTCAGGGACTAAATAATTATTTTCCATTTTTTAATGGGCAACATCCTTGTTAAGAGACTACTAGTTTTAGAAAACTTTGAAGATAAGGTAAGCCAAAGATGAAATGTACTCTCAGCCAAATTGGCACAATGACTATGAATGAACTTTAAGAAATTGTTCAGTGATATGATGGTATTCCATGTGGATCTTTGGCAGCAAGAATATCTCAATTATTGTAATTTAGATTAGTCATTTTCTTGGCAATTGACAAATGTCTAGGGTTCTTATCATATTTAGGATTATTCAAAATTTTTTTTAATGAAAAAAGAAACTTCATAAACTATAATAAGATAAATACAAACAAGTTAGGACAAAGGTTGTGTCGGACAATAATTTTTTGAGTAGCTTTTAAAGTTTTGATTAGTCAAAACGTTAAACGCGGTTTAAAAAGTTGTTTGATAACATAATGTTTGGATTGATTTTTAAAAATTAGAATAACTTTTTATGTAAAGTTAATTTATATAACTTCAAACAGCTAACAATTAAACGCCATTAAAATAATTATCAAAACAATTAATTTTATTAAATAGCCCAAATTAGTTTGAAGAGCAGCATAATTACATGATGCTCGTGCCATAGAATGAGCTTCATAATTAATAAAGTAATATTAATTTATTAAATTCGATAATTAGAATGGGAAAGGATAAATAAATAAAAAGGTATTTATACTTTTTAAAAGTGATTACATTTTCTTGTTTTAATTAGACAATTAATGGCCCCACTGTAAGGTGAGATTGTTTATATTTACATTCTAATTGTAATGGAATAATGGAATTGACAGTTGGGTTATGATCCCAACATTCATTTTGTCCTGATTGACTCCTTATACACAACTATCAAAAATCAGCATTTTTTTTTACTGGTAGGCCTAATGGATTGTTACCTACAAAATAAGGGTCATTTGCTTTTTAATTTGCTTTATCACTGACTGTTTTTATGATAAAAAATTCAAATACGAAATCTCTCATTCTTTTTAATTTACTATTTGATAAAAAATTTTATAATTAAGAGAGCTTAAATTCGAAATCTCCCATTATCATTGATTAGCTAAATAATCTACTTTTGTCTTCATAGAAATTCAGTTTTCAAATTTTAAATTTTTAGTGCTAATATACTTAAATTATTGTTACTATTAATCCCTTATATTTAATACAAACTTAGTTTTAATCCTTCATTTAATGATTAAAATTATTTTTAAAAAAAAATTAAATAGTTTAACAGATCCAAAATCAAGGACTATCCAATTATTTATTCAAAATACAATAATTAAGTAGTGACTTTAACATATTTCAGTGACTAAAAAGTAATTTATCCGTCTATTGTTTGAGTCCATTTATAGTAATAATTTGTTAATATTTCTAATTTGTATGACTTTGTCTTTGAGATATTCTAAACCCTAACTTCAATTTAGATTTTTTTTTTTAATATTTACATGAAATATTTGGGGTCGTGTCCGTTTTAATAGTCTATAAATCTTAATTATTGTATAATTTTAAATTTCATTTATCGCTTAGCTAAATTTTATTTATGAATTTTTTTCAGGATAAAATCTTATTTATGGATTAATTAAACGAAATTAACACATTGTACGTTATATTTTGTAGAATTAAAGAGTTTTGATCTGAATTAGTTTTTTAATTTAATAATAAAGACACAATTAGTTAAGAGTGAAAATTATAACCGACAACAAAAATTTTATTTCAGTATAATAAAAAAAGGTCCAAGCTGCATATGTCACATTGACCAATCTTGATGCTTCAGACCAGAAAAGGAAAAATACAGTTGAAAAAGAAAAAGAAGACAAAAAGAATAAGAAAAGATTAAGCTAACCAATGAAACAAAATTCCATAAATATTGCATAGAGAAGTACAAAAAAGTATTTTGAAGTTTACTCTTCAGTCTCTTTTATTCACACAGCTTTTATCTGCCAACTTGGTTCATCAAACTCTATATAAACCCAACATTCAAACTCCTTTTCCATCCACAATACCATCATTTCAAATCTCTCTCATTAAAGAAAATGTCATTAACTTTCTCTTACAGATTCCTCCCTTTCTTTCTTTTCCTCTCCGTTTCTTCACCTTTCTCATATGCATCATCTCCTATCAGCCTGCCAAAACTGCAAGCAGAACATTTTATCAGAGGGTTTAACTTATTTCCTAAGCACTCAATCAATCTCCCAATCAGTGATGAATCCTTGGTAACTGTTCCTGAAATTGTTGAAAAACCATTAAAATTGAATCTTCTTGGTGATTCAGGGTCAGGGCCCTCTGTTCAAGACTTAGGACACCATGCAGGGTACTACAAGCTTCCTCATACTAAAGCTGCAAGGTAGACTGAATTGAGTTCTGTTTTTGTTTATTGTGTCTGTAAATTGTTTTTTGACCCAATTCAATATTTGTATTAACATTGCAAAACTTTTATTATATGCCCTGTTATTTTCAGGATGTTTTATTTCTTGTTCGAATCGCGGAATAGCAAGGATGATGATCCTGTTGTTATCTGGTTGACTGGGGGGCCTGGATGCAGCAGTGAATTGGCATTGTTTTATGAAAATGGACCTTTCCAAATTGCAAATAACCTGTCTCTTTTGTGGAATGATTATGGTTGGGATAAGGTATTATGGTGCTCTGACTCTTGAGTGTTAAACTCTTGAATGCTTCTCTGCTCATTGTATGTCATGAAAATTGTTTGTAATTCTAAGGCAAAATCTACTGCAAATCTCTGCTACTTCCATTTCATTAAATGCAGGATTTTTGGTTCTTTTGCAGGCATCGAACCTCATATTTGTTGACCAGCCAACTGCCACTGGATTCAGTTTTACGACAGATGATGATGATATACGACATGATGAAGTTGGTGTTAGCAATGACTTGTATGATTTTTTGCAGGTCAGTCTCTACAGATTTATTGTAAGTTTGTGTTGCAAATTATCTAGTTTTTATATACCAACTGACTAGTATCTTTACGACAGGCATTCTTCAAACATCATCCGGAGTTGGTTAAAAATGATTTTTACATAACTGGAGAATCTTATGCTGGTCACTACATCCCTGCTTTCGCTGCCAGGGTTCACCGGGGAAACAAAAACAAGGAAGGAATTCATATAAACCTCAAGGTACACAAATATCCTTCAAAAAGAAATAATTTCTTAATTGGTTTATAATTTTACTAATTACATAAAAATCATTCAACAGGGATTTGCTATTGGCAATGGTCTAACAAATCCCGAAATCCAGTACAAAGCATACACAGATTATGCATTGGATAATAGCTTAATTCAACAATCTGATTATGAGCGAATTAACAAGATGATTCCAGAATGTGAGCAGGCAATCAAAGCTTGTGGTAATTTCTCTTGCTTATTCTAAGTAGCATCCGAATTATCATTAACTCTGCCCTTGATTGATTATATTCACCTGCGCATTATTTGCCAGGAACAAATGGTGGATATTCTTGTGAATCTGCTTTTAGCGTGTGCAACGACATATTCAATGCGATCTTACAAGTTACTGGAGACATAAATGTAAGGAAACACTTGAACTAAATTTTCAAACAAATAAAAATTTAAATTGTTTGTGAGAATTCAAACTATCTTTCATCCGAGCAGTACTATGATATCAGAAAGACGTGTGATGGGCAATTATGCTATGACTTCTCAAACCTGGAGACTTTCCTGAACGAGAAAACAGTTAGGGATGCTCTAGGGGTAGGAGACCTTGAATTTGTTTCATGCAGTAGCGAGGTTTATGATGCTATGATAAGGGACTGGATGAAGAATCTTGAAGTGGGAATCCCTGCTCTCCTTGAGGATGGTATCAAAGTACTTATCTATGCTGGCGAGAAAGATCTCATATGCAACTGGCTAGGTAAGCCTCTATTGTTCAGATAAAACCCAACAGCAATTTATTTTGTGCTGTCACAACATTCTTGATGCACTTGTGTTTCTGCAGGAAATTCGAGGTGGGTTCAGGCAATGGAATGGTCTGGCCAGAAAGAATTTGGAGCATCTCCAGATGTTCCATTTATTGTCGAAGGTGAAGAAGCAGGACAACTGAAATCCCATGGCCCTCTCACTTTTCTCAAGGTCAGACTTCACTTTCTCTCTCTTATTCATTGTTTTAAGCACTCCATGATATCTAATTCTAATTTCAGCATCCTTGATTGCTTATAACAATCACCAGGTTCATGAGGCTGGGCACATGGTTCCAATGGATCAGCCAAAAGCTGCATTACAGATGCTGAAAAGCTGGATCCAAGGGAAGCTTGCACCGACAAAAATTGAAGATGAGATTTATCCCAAGTGACAGTCTCATTTACACATGCCACCCTTTTCTTGGCATGGTCCAACAGTCTCACGTCTATAGTTTTTGGAGTTCTGTATGTTCTGATACTCTGGGTTCTGTTACTTTGTTGATATAATTCTCGACTTCTCCACAGATATAAAATGAAAATTTTAAGGACTTTCTATCTTGTTGAGTGCACAATATGCATTTGGAGATAAGCAATTTCACTTCTGTAGAAAGGAAAAATAACATGTCCTTAAAGTTAAAATGTAATTCAAATATCCTCAGCATTCTGACCAGAAATTTGCATAAAGAGAATCGATCAATGAAACTATATCAACAACAAAAAGAAGCCTCATTTTGGCTTTTTTAATCTCCAACCAGTATTTAAAGAGCGCAATGCAAACTTCTATCAACAATGACAATAGAAATCACACAAATCACTTAGCCAGTTTACTTGTAAGGATAAAAAAAAACATATAATAGTTCCTATCAAAATAGTCAACCTGTCAAAGAATTCAAAAGAGGAATCAAGAACATTATCTTACGCCATACAATTCCCTTAAAGACTCAATTGCTGGCTGGAAACCAGTCCTCAAAGGCACAACTGATACAGCTCGCAAATGCTGAGCATTACCATTCTTTGGTTTGGACAGTGTCATTTTAAACATCTCCCCTTCTAGAATTTTTCCAGCATTAGCAGCTGCATAAAAGTAGTCATTATTAGATCAACAAGTCAACCTATTTTGCTAAGTTCTTTTAAACTACCCAAAAAGTCACTGAGGTTTATATATAGGAAACAGAAAATCCCGATCCCCCATAATCCTCTTTCCTTTATTTTTTTCCTTTGTTTCAAATGAAAATAACGAAGAAACCCAAATGCCTTGAGGCCTTGTATGTTGTAAATTTTTCTGGTAATTCCATGTTTGCTACTAATGAGAACTTTTCATTTCATTCCATAAATTCAATTAACATAACAATCAAATTCTACCATTGATAAATGAATCTACACTTCAAGTAACAAGGGCCATAATAAGCCAAATATTAAAAAAATAAAGAGATTTACCAGCAAAAGGATGAAACTTGGCAAAGTCAAAAAATTCATCGGCAGAACATCCAAACAACACCTTAGCAGCCCTATCAAAGCAAATCACATTAAGCACCTTCGTGTCAGTAGCTATTGACACCTGCCCATCAAAGAAAAACCTCCATTCAAATTCCAAATTGACATTATTTGCATAAAACAAACAAGAAATGCTTACAAGAAGGCGAAAGAAGCGCTTGGAAGAAGAAGAGTTGCAGAATCTGCAAAGAGAATTAGGAGCATCGAAAAGAGTTCTTTCACAAAGAGAGCAAGCTCTATAAGAGAGATTAGAGTGGTCTATGGCTACAATTGAACATATTGGGTTGTTCCCCTCCATGCCTTTTCGTTTCTAGGATTTCTTTTGTGTACAGTTTTAGCGAGAGACTGTGCCTTTCCTTTCTCTGACCATTGCCTCTCGCCTCAATCTTTGGGTTTTATGCTCATACAAAGAAATCGCCACAGCGCCGACCGATTTTTCTATTTTACTACTTGGAGGTACAGCTTTCCCTTCCCTCCAGATTTCTGGTTGTTGCATTTGGGCCTTTTGTGGGCTTTCTAATTATTAGATCCCGCAATGGAAGTTGAGAAAACAATTAAGATAACAAAAATAAAATATAACACTGGAAATTTTTGTGATTCACTCTTTAATTGTTTTAAAGCAAAGTTTATAGAATAAATTTTGAATATTTTTTTCACTATTAAAACTATTAGACTTACAAAGAAATTAATACAAATAAAATTTAATATTTTTCAAAATACTCAAAAATAATTTTCTCAATATTTTTGTCGCTTCCCATTTTAAAAAATCTTTTCTAAAACTAAACTCATTCTTTATTTTCTTTCTACTTCTGGTGCACAGTTGCAATTACACACTCTACACCTTTTCCTTTTGATTTTGCACTATCTAACACTTGCACACACTCATGTGTGTGTGTATATATAACAAAAAAATAAATAAGTCAAAAGTATTTAGGTGAGTTAATTTACTAGTCAAAGAAAATAAGAAGAGAACAATTCAATGGGCAGTGCCCACTCTTACCAAAACAAAAGTTAGTGGGCAATGCCTACTTGAATAGGACCGCGCCGATAAAACTAAATTCTATTTTTACTTTTCTTTCTACTTCCAGTGCGCTGCTGCACTTACATATTTCGCACCTTTTCTTTTTGGTTTTGCACTATCTAATACTTATATACACTCACTTGTGTGTGTGTGTATAGCTCACTAACCAAACTCCCTATTTTAAAATTTTTTTCCTAAAACTAAACTCTCTCTTTATTTGTCTTTCTACTTCCGGTGTGAGGCTGCACTTACATACTTCGCACATTTTCCTTTTGATTTTGCACTATCTAACACTCACTTATGTATGTGTATATGTTTGTGTGTGTATATTATATATATATAAAAGATGAGATAGCCCACTAATCAAAGAAAAGAAGAAGAGAAAAAAGTTCAATGGGCGTGCTCACTCTTGACCAGAATAAAAATTAGTGGGCAGTGCCTACTTGAATGTAACTGCACCAATACTAATCAAGTCGTGGAACGAGATGAATGACGAGACATTCATTTTCCGTTGATTGGAATGTCGCCATTTTCTTGTGCTCAATTACAAACTAAAAAAGAAATGCCGGAGCATATCCCTGTAAAGCCCACTAGAAATGCAATAACTATATGCCGTCTCTTGCATCTTCATATATTGGACCTTGGTGACAATTATTTATCAGGGTATATTCCAACATGTCTAGGAAATGTAACTGGAACGATCTCTGATGTTCCATCTGAATTTGGCGACCGATTGTAGCTAAGGAAAGAGCGCTTGAATGTAGCATCACAGTTTTCAATGGCAAAGATCATTCATCTTTCAACCAACAATCTTACTAGTAAATTGTCTGAAGAGATAACAGGCCCACATAGATTAGGCACCTTAAACTTATCCAGAAATCATTTAACTGGAAGAATCCCTCCAAGAATTGAAAATCTGAGATGGATGGGAACACTCGATCTTTCAAGAAATCAACTTTCTGGCCCAATTCAATCAAGCGTGTCTTTGATAGCATCCTTGAATCATTTAAACCTATCTTACAACAACTTAACAGGGAAAATCCAATATCTGGAAACTAGTAGCATGATATCTGGTATTTCAGATGGACAAAGAAAGTAACTAAACAGTAATGAATCCAATATCTGGTAGAAAGGCCAAATGTTTTGCAGCAAATGGTTACTTCCAAGGAAAAGAAATAGAAGTAAAATAGGACAAAACATGTGCAAGAAGAATAATCAAGAAAAACTAGAACTATTGCCGCTGTTACCTTCAACTTCAACTACAAAATTCTTATTTTAAGAAAAGAAAAAAAAAAAAAATCTTAGTCTGCTTTATCCAAAATGGCCCTCAACTGAATGAACTAAATAACCACAGAGATAAAAAATTAAAATCTCCGTTTCGAAGGGACGGGAAAAAAGCAAGCCAAAAAGAGAAAAAAAAAAATTGAAAAAACAATATGGAAGAACATCAAACACAAACATTTGATTCTATGCCTTGGCGGGTTTGAGAAGCTTAACAGTCTCCCAAGTGAAATCTGGGTCGTCACGACCAAAATGTCCATATGCAGCAGTTTTCTGATACCTGAACTTGCCTCCTCTTTTCAAATCGAGATTGATGGCAATCATACCTGGCCTGAAATCAAAGTTGTCCTTGATTAAAGTCAATATGTCCTTGTCTGGGATCTTTCCTGTATGATAAGTATCCACAAATACAGATAATGGTTCTGGCACTCCAATGGCATAGGAAATTTGTACAAGGCAGCGTCGGGCAAGCCCTGAAGCTACTACACTCTTTGCAGCCTGCCTTGCAATATATGCACCACTCCGATCGACCTTTGTGGAATCCTTTCCAGAGAATGCACCTCCACCATGGGCACCCCATCCGCCATAAGTGTCAACAATTATCTTCCTACCGGTAAGCCCTGCATCTCCGTGTGGGCCTCCAATAACGAAGCGACCTGAAGGATTAAGATGAAAGATTGTCTTTTCATCAAGATATTGCGGTGGAATGACAGGCTTAATAACATGCTCCTTTAGATCTTTGGCAATTTGCTCATTTGTCACAGTCTCATCATGCTGAGTCGAAATGAGGACAGTATGAACCCTAAGTGGAATCATAACATCGCCTTCGTTTCGGTATTCAACAGTCACTTGAGTCTTACCATCAGGCCTTAGCCACAGACATGCTTTGTTCTTCCTCACCTCAGTGAGCTTAGCTCCAAGCTTGGTTGCAAGTACATGTGTCAATGGCATAAGCTCAGGAGTCTCATCTGTGGCATATCCAAACATATGACCTTGGTCACCAGCACCAATTTCTTCAGGTTTCTTGGTAAGGTGACCATGGACGCCCTGAGCAATATCAGGACTCTGTTGCTCAATATTGACAAGAACTTTACAATTATCAGCATCGAGGCCAACATCAGCTGATACAAAACCAATGCCTCTACAAGTATCGCGAACAATTTTCTCATAATCAACCTTTGCGCTGGTAGTAACCTCTCCAAAAACCATTACCATGTTTGTCTTAGTGCAAGTTTCACAGGCAACTTTGCTTTCAGGATCTTGCTCCAAACAAGCATCTAAAATGGCATCAGACACTTGATCACATAGCTTGTCAGGATGCCCTTCATTAACCGACTCAGAAGTGAAAAGAAAAGTATCCATAGCTGCATTTATAGGCATTAACGTATACATCAGTCATAAACATCACACAAAAATTCTATATTACTTAATAAATCAACCATCATAAACATAATATTTTTCCCAGCAACGATAAACACACACAGTCCACAATTAAAATAGTTGAACATTACCAAGATCCAAAGGTAGGCCTTTCAATCACATAAGGGCCTTAACAAATAAACCACAGCAACGTAAGGAACATTCAAATACAACTTCTATGTCTCCTTATCAGCATGTTATCATTTTTTTCTCCTCTGTCTCTCTCTCTCTCTTTAGCAATGCGTTTTCATGGTTATATCCAATTGAGGGACAATGGAAATAGATATTTAAGGACCCTTCCTTACAAGTTCCTTCAATTTCCCAAGAAACAAACAGAGCAATCATTCATACCGATAAACCAGTAAAAGGAGAATCTTTTTCACTACAGTTTTCGTTTGTTTTTAGATTCCACGCAGGCACCTATATTTACATACAAATGATTAAGAATACAAATGCAAATCCCAGTAAAAAGAAGAGGAAGAGCTACCAAATACTTTCAAAATATTAATAATAACAATAAGACTTACCTCTGCTGATGAAAAAAAGAAAAATCAGCAAGGAAACAGAACTTGAATACGATAGAGGGAAAAAGATGTTGGCAAGCTAAGGAGGTGGGTTTGTAGGATATGAAATGAAGCTGAAAAGAGGAATATTTTATCACTTACGACTCGCTCTTTCTTTTCTCTTCTCGTTGCTTTTTAGATCCGCTTTTCCAGTAAAACAGATGGGTTGTGGCTTGTGAGCTGCGGACGTTATGTATTAAGTAAACTCAATAGCCCAGTTCGTGTTTATGTTCCAAAGCCCAAATCTGTCTCTGTGAAAAAAGTGCCAAAAGAAAACTTTCCTTGTCCAAGTCGCTGGGCCTTGACAAGCTCCATGGAGGCTTTCAGTTCAGTGGACCTACAAAGAGAAAAGAGTTTTCTTTATTCCGTATTCCAAATTCCAGGTACCATTTTTGCGGATATCAAAGAATAAGTTTCGGTAAGAACTATCACTAGACTTCTTCCACCCTTTTTACTTTCTTTTCCTCTCCTGCCCATCAAATACTGACTTCTCTCTTGCTGACATAACCTCATTAATCATCTCAGGTTTTCCAACACTTCTTATATATTATGTTCTTATAATGTAATAATATTTGCTACAGATTTTATGCTTTCAATTTGCTTTCTAAGCTTCAAATTTGTTCTCTTTTTGATTACTGATATACAGGAAAGTAGGCATCTCATGGAGATTTTGGTGATTTCCATTTATCCTTTTGGTTCTTAGAAAAAAGAAAAAAGAAACTTTTGTTCTTTGTTAGGGGGAAAAAAAAAAAATCAACTTATCGTTTTTCATCATTTAAATTTGTGGTTTTTACTGGTAGAAAGCTTTCCTTTTTCTTTTTCTTTTCTTTCTCTTACTGCTTTAATGAAACATGTGCAAAAGTAAAGTAACAATTATTGCAATTATGCAATATATTTCACATATACATATGTTAGAAACTTAGAATGACTTTGTGCGTCCAACAACGTGAGATCATTAAAAAATTTATGATTTTTTATTTTTAGCACAACAAAAATTCATAAGAATGTGCGCAAACAAATGATGGTTGTTCTTGATTTTAGCTTTATATTTGGACATTTTTCTCCTGTATTTATCGCTTTCTTTTTAGTTAAAGTTGGCTTCTTTTGATTGCAGCATTGTGTCATCTTTAAGGAACTTTTCTCAGCGCTACGACCGTGTATACTTAGAAAATAATTTTTTTTTTCTTTGACAAAAACTTGACAATGGAGCATGACAGGTGCCCTTCATTTTTATTTTCTACTTCAATTTACTGAATATAATTATTTTATTGTTTTCTAGGCAATTTACGAACAATTAATGTAAATTTTCGGTTTGCTTATCAATTTCTTTGTGCAAAGTATTCCAGAACTTTAGCTGCTTTAATCCTTGCCTTCCTTTCTTTAATGTCTCATCTCAGAGTTTAATTTTAACCTTTTATACTTGATAATAATATTGTGATTTCGTATGTCAGGTTAAATTCTCCAAGCACCTCTGCAATCACTCTTGAAGTTCTAGGCCATCAACTGCAATTCTCTCAGGTGTGTTTTTGTTCTTCTTTTGGTTGTAGTTTATGTGCAGTGTTTGTTTCACCATTTAATTTGCTTGAGATGGTATAGTTTGAAGTTAATGCTGCTGGAATTATATAGTTTTAAAACAAGGAAAGCCCAGTCATAATATGAATGGTGGTCTGTCAGGTTGCAGCCTGGCTTTACTGAGGATATTTTGTTTGTTATACTTGAAATGTCAGTAAGGGATCTGAAATTTGCTTGTGTTATGATTTGTTGCGATTATATATAAGATTACATATAGTGTAAGTTTGCTGTGATTGTGATAGGATCCAAATTCCAAGCATTTAGGAACTACAGTCTGGGATGCATCGGTGGTGTTTGTTAAATTTCTGGTAAGGTTTCTCTCTTTCCCTCCCTCTCTCTAACTGCACTTGAAATTTCCTGAAACTTTCTTTTCACACTTTGGCAATTCAAAGTAGTTAGAAGAGGGATACTGTGTTTGTTTTCCTCCACAAGATCCCTGCTATTTGGATAAGGCATTATTCATTTTGACTTCACTATTGTTTTTCTGTCTATTAAGTGAATACAATAAGCATAAATGGCAGAAAGTAAAGCTGTGGAAAAAACATCCTTTTATTCATTTTGACTTCTACCGTTGTTTTACTCCATAAAAAGGAGAGAATAAGGAATATGGTGGAAGTAACGCTGTGGAAAAAACATTCCCTATATATGATGTATACTTATCGGATTTAAGGGGTACATGCACCGTTGCAAATTTTTGCATTTTTGAAGTTTATGAAGCTCTTATTCTCGGGTTGTTTCAGGAAAAGAATTGCAGAAGGGGACGGTTTTGCACTTCAAAACTCAAGGGAAAACGGGTTATCGAACTTGGAGCAGGTTGTGGAGTGGCTGGTTTTGGTGAGTTTCAGTTTCATCTATAAAGTGAATGTTTCATAAATGACCTCTGGTTAGCTTTTCCTGTTGATATAGATCTGATTTTACCATATAAGTTTTTATGCTTCTACTCTGATGTAAGCTGCTCCTTCCAGGGATGGCACTTCTGGGATGCAATGTCGTTTCAACAGACCAAATAGAAGTTTTGCCATTGCTAATGAGAAACGTTGAGCGTAATACCTCAAGAATCATGCAGATGGATCCTAATTCAGGTATGCTTTGAGATCTTTCTGAGGTTTGCATTCATATGGCATGTATACCTGCTCTTTGCTTCCAACCAGTTTGGGGCTGCTTTTGTTATTGGATAAAATGTCATACTTGGACCTTGATTTGGGTGTTATTATTACCAATATCTATAAGAACTTGTTATCCTTGTAGATTCGTTTGGTTCAATCAAGGTTGCAGAATTGGACTGGGGAAACAAGGATCATATAATGGCTGTTGATCCACCATTTGACTACATCATTGGCACTGATGTTGTAAGTTTGTTTGATGATTACACTTTATTTTTGGTCCGGACCACAGTGGGAAATTATTGCTTATTGTTTTATCTTTGTGTAGATAATGAAATCAACAACCTGATGACAAGATTTTTTATAGGCTTTTGTGCTTAATATATATATATATATATATGCACAAGATTAGAATTTTCTTTTACTAGAAGAGAACTTTAGTTTTATAATTCTCAATTCTTAGTTTGATGGGCTTGTCAAAAATTATGATGTCAGTTGTGAGCAAGTCGATAAAAGTAAATATGAGTTCGAAGAGGAATTTTCACACTTTTTTATGGGAGTATGAATGTATATTGTATACCATATTTATTGGCACAGCATGCATCTTTTAGAATTTTCTGCAAACATCTCTTGTAATTTCAATAAGTCGTATAAATAAAAATAGGATAGTCAATTCAATATGTAGATCTGTGTTAATTGAGAGAAAAAAGGTTGCTTTGGCATTTCCACAATAAAATCTCTTAACCTTTTTATTGGCATTTGATCTTCAACTACACTATCAACTTAATCAGGTTAGTGATTTCAACTTCATTGTATTAAGGTTTATGCAGAGCATCTCCTGGAACCACTACTGCAAACATTATTTGCCTTGTCTGGACCCAAAACAACAATTTTGGTGCGTTATCTTTCAGTTATCCATTTTATTTTTAATCAAAAAGTTAATTCATGATCCATTCTTTTGTTGATAAAATTTCCATGTAGATGGGTTATGAGATTCGATCTACAAGTGTTCACAAGCAGATGCTTGATATGTGGAAACAGAACTTCGAACTGAAAATTGTTCCAAGAGCTAAGGTGCTTGCTTTCTGCTATTTCTTGTAAATTTTAGCGCTTGTACATTTGTGGACGTTAAAGCACATCCCATTTGTACGTAAAAAGCTGGACCTAATTATAAATAGTTATAATCCTAGAGATTATACCTGGTGAAGATTGGATATATGTGATTCTTGGAATATCTACCTCACCTGTCACTTTCCTGAAGTGAAAATCTTTAACAAATGCATTGAATTATTGACACCTTAGAGACCAACTATTTGTCCTGCTTGATCATCTGAAGTTCTATTAGAAGGCTTGGGCCAGAGCATGAGAAATACTGCCTCTGAATAGTTTCAATTAGTACGCAAAACCTTTACTCTCTGGAATTATTCTAACCTGTCTGTTCTATACAGATGGATAGTAAGTACCAGCATCCAAGCATTCAACTTTACATCATTGGATTAAAGCCTTCAGCTGGGAACATAGAAAATATGACTCAAAGGATTGATCAACAAACTGATGAAGTGGAAACAGAAGTTGAAATGCCAATAGAGTACGACAATGGTGGGAATAGTAATGCCATGAATAATATGAATGATGGCAGTAGTGAAAAAGTTGAGGATGATTTAAAGTTTCCAAAAGGAAAGCTTACTGATTGGGAAGCAAGAAGGCTTGGTTCACTGGCTGCTAGACTTCTTCAAGATGTGAAGATAACATAAATTTTCTGCTGTGATATTCATAATTAGTTTATTGTACTTCAGTCTATATGCCTCGCTCCATCGTTAAGCTTTATCATAGTTTAATGTGATAGACCTGACTTCAACTCCTTATTTTCTGGAATACTTTGGAACAGGGCTGAATATGAATGACACAGCATATGCTATGCTGCCTTAAATCATGAAACTGATATTCAGAGATTGACATTAGAATTCCTGGTTTATGGAAAATCAGACCAAGGAAATGAATCCCTTGGAAATAAGTTATGAACAATTGGATTGTGCCAGAATGCAGGAATAATAGGATAATCTCAACTGAAATGTGAAAGTCACGCTTAATCAAGAGAAGTAAATTTTTGAAAAGAATATTGGAAGCTGGTTTTCGGCACCTTCAGCAGATTTGAAGAAAATTGAAGTCTCCAAGAATTGGCATATAAAAAAACTTGCTGATATTTGAAAGCTTCAATGTTAGAAAAATCCGAACATTTTGACCTTGCCTCAAAAATCGCATGTGTTCAATAGACGGTTGCTCAGACCTACTAGAGTAATGTCTTTTTTCTCTTGCTGCATTGTTTTCTCTCGCTCTCTCTCTCTGGAACTTTCTTTGCGCATAATTGTAACTGTTAAGCAGGCATGTAAGCTACAATGAATTATTCAAATTTAACATATAAATATAATGTACTTAAACAACGAATTGGAAGATCGAAGAATTGACTGCAAAACAGAATGAAAATATACGCGAACTACATTGTAGCAGTCCCAGAATGATTCTCCCTTGTTTGCCTAAGTAATTGACTACCATTGAAGTATGTCTGTGAGCTATTATCAAATTTGTGACTCACAATGGAAAACTGATCCATATAAATTCCCAAATAAGAAACGAGTGGGTCTGCCCGGGTTTTGTCTATAACAAATTTCAGGTGCTGAGATTCTACAGTTGGAAATTGCAATAACCTCTTATATCCAACTGTGGTGCCATTAGTCACTTTCTTCCAGTCCCCATCTTTTAGAATCTCAAAATGGAATGCAATAATCCGCTGTCCCATGTGAATTGGCTCTTGAACTTGCAAAACATTGAAAGATGTTCTTTCCTGAAGATCTAAATATAACTCCCAATTAGACTGATTCTCCTCAGGGGCCCAGTAAGTGTAGATTCCTTCTTCAAGAACATTGTTGGGACTAAACTGTGGATCAACAGCGCCTCCTCTTGTACTGCTGGCACTAAGAATGGCATTCTTAGCTAGATTATAAGAAAATATAGACCTCCGAAGTTCAGCAAATTCTTGAAGCACTTCTATGTCTTCAGCTGATATAAGACCTGATGCATTTGGTGGCACATTCAGCAGCAACAAACAGTTTCTGCCAACAGATTTGTAGTATATATCAAGAAGCCTCATTGCAGATTTTGGAACTTCTGATGCATGCCAAAACCAACCAGGTCTAATGGAGACATCACATTCACCAGGAACCCAATCATGACCTGCTGGGTCTCCTATGTTTAAGTAACTGTTGGACAGATGAGAAGTGCATAAAAATCTGATATTTGACTTGTTAACAGAAATTGCCAACGAAAGAATTATCCCATTCAAAGAGAGGAGAAGCATATTCTTCCACTGATACTTTGGAGAAGGTTGAACAGCGCATTCAATGTTATGTTGAAGACACAAACACAAGCACATATTTTATATTATAAGCTCCTCGAAATTGGATATACTAGAACAGTACTACGGTAATGAATGCAATAATTCTGAGGACCAGTATCTAAAAGTAAGGAAATTAGTTAATTCTTGGTAGCTTTGAACACAGGAAAACAAGACCAGAAAATAGCAAAAACATAAACAGTACAGCTCATTTTCTTATTGGTCAAAGCAACATAAAATCCTGCATCAATTTTTACATATTAGTTATGCTAATAGCTTGAGCATATTTAAGCTAGTGCAAACGGAGGCCAAGATGCATGGTATCCTGGATGATCCCTAAACTATAGATCCCTTACAACATTTGACAGTTATCTAGCCATCAAAATTCAGCAGAGGAAAATTTTATTCTCAAAAGAAAATACTACCAATTTATTTTAAGTAATACGTCTTGCATAGGTATGGAGGTTCAATCTGCTAGCTATAAAGCAAATAAGAAGCAGCATATTCACATCAAAAGTTCTAGTTAAAAGAGTCGGCATTTTTTAGTGAGAGGTAATAGCAACCATGATCAATTCACGAGCTTGAATACAGAGTAAACTGACCACATCAAGCACTAATGCTCTGCAACACCCTCTCTACATGCATAATTTTTCTTGTTTCATTGTATTAAATTGAACTATTCTCATTAAAGGACAAATATGGAACTTGTGGATAACATGACAATAAAGAGGCAATTACTATCCAAGTAACTAAGTTATCTTGAACCATATATAGAACCTTTATCATCATTAATGGAACTATGATGATTTATTTGGTTTGCGAAGTAGAATAAAGTAAGAATAACATAACAACTATTCAGTCTATTCAATGGCACCATAGATATGTGTTTCTTCAATTCTAAGTAGATTTTAATGAGGAAAATTGTGAAGTACTTATCCAATGTAATAAATAATTCAATCAAAAGTTGAATTTGTGGAATAACTATTCCACATTTAAATTTAAACCCCAATTAGATTAGTTATTAAACATGGAATAGCTATTCTATTCTATGGTATGCCATGCTATTCCATTTCTTAACCAACGCCTCAATGAGTAAAGACTAAAGAACTCACACTGTGTTTATCTGTAAGGCAGATTGGTTTTAGACAAGGGAAAAAATTTAATAAGGTAAATAAGATCAGCTCACTTTGGATCAGTGCCTCCAATTGTGGCAGCACTCCGATTGAAAAGGGACCAACATGTAGACCCAGCAATGCCAGCCTCATCTCCAATCCACCTTGAGTCAGGACCAGCTTCAGAAAATATGACAGCCCCAGGTTGTAGTTGATGTATGAGACTAAACCAAGTATCAAAAAGATACACCATATCCTTTTCTCCTTCTCCTTTCGCACCATCTAAAAATACCTCTTTAATCTCTCCATACCTGCCATGATTTTTGAAAAATCATCCCAATTCCCTATATTTCTCAAAAGCAGTCATAGAAAAACCAAAAATAGTTAACAAAGTAACAATATTTGAAGTAGATATTTACCAACTAATGTCATTAAGGTTGAACTAACCATAAGAGATTGCATTTAGTATCTTGACAGATAAAATAAAACTTCAAGTTGCTCAAAAAAGGCACAAAATACCTTAAGACATGGAAACATTAATCTTCCAAAAGTGTAATCAGTGGACAGCACTTAAGCACATGCACGGGGCAGAACATAAAGAATTTGACAAATAACATAGTCTCAACCTACAAACAAATATCAGAATCCGAACACCCGTAAAACAGAACTTGCAGGCAATTCCAAGAACCTTAACGCAAAACAAGGATTTAACAAAAGCTTACTTAATTTAGTACCATCCCAAAACATACCAATAAGTAAAAAAACAAAAAAAAAAAAAACACACACACACACGCACCCAAATATAACTTGCATTCGAGTCCAAGGAACTTAATGCAGAACAAGGATTTAACAAGAGTTTACTTAATTAGTATGTGTTTGTGTGTGTGTGTGTGTGTGTGTGTGTATGCAAACAAACCTGGTTATCAAAAAATAACAAATAACTTCAAAACTTTACATTGACAACAGTTCAGTTAATCTAATCAAGTTAACTCATCAAATACTCAATGAGCAGACAATTACAAAGAATAAATGGACCATATAAGGAAAAACCAAAATTGATCAGAAATAACCTAAAAAAGATTACCTGGTCAACAACTCAGTCATTTGGCCCATATAGAATTCATTATACTCTAAAGTCTTCCCATAAGACACCTCATGTCTATCCCACGGTGAAAGGTAGAGCCCTAAACTCACACCAGCCTCTTTAGCAGCCAAAGCCAATTCTTTAACAACATCCCCATTTCCATTCCTCCAAGAACTTGACTTTACAGAATAATTTGTAAATTCACTAGGCCATAAACAAAAACCATCATGATGTTTTGCAGTTAGTATCACACGATTAAAGCCAGAGTCTTTTACAACTTGAACCCACTGGGTAGCATTGAGGCGGGTCGGGTTAAATACATATGGATCAGCTTTTCCAGTGCCCCATTCGCTGTCTGTAAAGGTGTTGATTCCAAAATGAAGGAAGACTGCCAGGGATGTGAGTTGCCATTGGAGCTGAGAAGCTGAAGGGAGTGGCAAAATAGGAAGTGGGGGTGGCTTCTTGACGGTAGAGTAGGCAATCGGTATTAATGAGAGTGAGAAAAATACAAGAATTGGATTCAGATAGGCGTGATATGAAATAGGTTTTAGGGGTCTTGGGTTAAAGGTACTATTTTGGATCTTCTCTTCCTTCTCCTTCATGGTGGAGAAGATGCAGTGGAGTGAGGGTGAGACAGGGCATGAGATTACAGCACTTTCAAGTCAAGACTTGAAAAAGTTGAAGGGTGAATTAAAGAAGTATATAGATCACCTAAACTGAATACAATATTTTTAATTTAATTAAATTATTTTTTATTTCACTTTATTATTCTACTCCGACAATTCTACTCATTAATCTGTCACTAAAACTTTTTTAAAAAAAGGTTAATTGGTAAGTTGTTTTTTAGGAAATCATAAAAAATAAATTAATTATGTTGAAAATTCCACCGACTGTTCTATCTTGGCGACCATCAATATGCGAAAATCCTGAAAACAACTATGAATGTCAACTTTACACCCATAAAAATGCAAAAGCCATTTACAACTCAAATGAGGAACATGTCCTGGTTTATGTGCTAATTTAATTGGTAATTTCATTTATATGAAAAATGAAAAATCTTGAATTTAAGTTTACGGCACGAGTTAACTTTCTTATATAGTCTATAGTATCATTTGGTATTTAAACCTGTAATGAATTGAAAAAAAATAATTAAAGATCAATATAAAGAATTAGATTAGCATTAATTAGATGAAAAACGGCTTCAAAATTGCTTCGTCCACTCTTTATTTAAAGTGTAACTCGAGTTACAAATGAAAATCAAACTTAAAACGAGCCAAAATAAGCTAAATCAAGAAAAAAAAAAAAGAATTAAATGGGAGCCAAATTGCGTGACATCATGGGGCTGCCATGACAGTAGATTTGATGCTTGATCAAAACTACTAAATATATTTCACTCTTTTGATCAAAACAAATGCTTGAATTTCCTTGCAGTCTTAAGCAGAGAATGAGGCCATAACGAAAGTAATGATTCCTGCCTTTTCCGTAAATCTTTTATGAAAAAGATCGTTGGATATATCAAATAATATTAGAAACTATATAAAAAAAAATTACGAACTGAATTAAGCTGTCCATAATAATAAGGTTTGTTGGGTCTTGTAATATAATTAAGAAAATAAATACCGCAATGGAATAATTAAATACGACACACAAAAATTTACGTGGTTCACGCTTAATTATTTTAGGATTATTCTCACGGGATAAATTATGAATAATTCTTCAACTGTTAAAAATAGTAGGATTACAAAAAAATTAATATAAGTGGGATAAAAATAGTGGCACCCAAAGTTTTTTTTAAAACACCCAAAAATAATTTTCTCACTATTTTATCACTTCCCCATTTTAGAGAAACTTTTTTTAAAAACTGCTCTCTCTATATTTCTTTTCGAGTTTTTGCACCTCACTAATTGTTTTCACTCTCATATACACACGTACTTATAGGGTAAAATAAAGGTTTTAGTCAAGCAATTTGGTGAGACAGCTCAACAAGAAACAAAAAAGGGAAAGAAAGAAAAAAAACTTGGGTAGTAGATTGTTTTCCCACTTGAACGGCACCCACACCAACAAATCTCTACCTCACATTCAAGTAAGGACGTTAACCATATTTTCCTTCATCCATGCAACTAGTCAATAGTATTCAAATTTTTCCTTTAGAAGAATCTTCTTCAGCATGTCTGATCCATTTTCATCTATATGGATCTTCTCAAGCTATAACTGCTTCATCTCTAATACATCCTTGATCCAATGATATCTGACATCAATGTGTTTTGATCTTGAATAAAATGAGAAATTCTTTCCAAGGTGAATTGTGCTCTGACTATCACAAAATATTTTATACTGCTCTTGATGAATTTCGAGTTCATTCAAGAACTTCTTGATCCACAATAACTCTTTACACGCTTCTATCGGTGCTCTAAATTTTGCCTCAATTGTTAAAAGAGCAACACATTTCTAAATCTTGATTGCCATGACATAGCTCTCTCTGCAAATGTGATTAGATAACCTGATGTGGACTTTCTTGAGTCAATATCACTAGTCATATCTACATCATTGTAACCAACTAATACTAGTTTATCATCTTCAAAACATAAACATGTTTTGGTTGTACCTTTAAGATACTTGAAAATCCACTTTACTGCAGTTTAATCTTCCTTTTCTGGATTTAAAAGAAACCGACTTACTACTGCAACTGAGTAAGTAATATCTGGTGGTATACAAACCATAACATGCATCAACCTTCTGACTGCTAAAGCATATGGAATTTTTTTCATTTTTCCTTCTCTTTGTCGATACAAGGGCACTGTTTTGAACTCAATGTAAAATGATTATCATGAGGACAGCTTTGTCGATAGAAGGGCACTGTTTTGAACTCAATCCATTTTTCCGTTTTTCCTTTCAAGTACTTTTTCTATGTACTTTTCCTGTGACAACCATAATTTCTTAATACTTCGATTCCTTATAATTTTCATACCAAGAATCTGCTTTGTTGGTCCCAAGTAAGACTTACTTAGTTATTTCTTCAAGCTATTAATTCTGGTAGAATTCTAACCAACAATCAATATATCATCCACATAAAATAAAATAACAATGTAGTCATCATCAGAGAATTTTTTCATGAAAACTCATGATATGAAGTAGTCTTTTTGTAGCCTTGCTTCCCCATAATAGACTCAAACTTCTTATACCACTATCTCGGTGCCTGTTTCAATCTGTATAGGCTTTTCTTCAATTTACATACGTAGTCCACTTTTTCTTTCTTTATGAAACCCTCTGGCTGCTCCATATATATTTCTTCTTCCAAATCACTATGTAAAAAGGTAATCTTTACATCCATTTGCTCAATTTCCATATCAAGTTTGTCGACCAATCTGAGCACTGTTCAAATAGATGTCATTTTCACAACGAGTGAAAAAATCTCATCAAAGTCAATACCATTTCTTTGATTGAATTCTTTCACAACTAATCTAGCTTTGAACTCTGGTTTGGACTTATGTTCTTCTTGCTTAATTCTAAACACTCATTTGTTCTTTAAAGTTTTTTTCCTTTAGACAACTTCACCAGCTCAAATGTTTTATTTTCATGCAAAGATTTCATCTCATCTTAAATGCTTCAATCCAATTCCTTTTATGTTCATTTTCCATGGCTTTATCAAAGCATTCAAGTTATCCTTCGTCAGTCATTAGTGCATACCCACTTGCTGGATAACTAGTAGATGATTATCTAACTCTACTAGATCTTCTTAATGTTAGAGAACCTTTTGGTTCTGGTGGCTGAACATGAACATCATCATCTGGTTCATTCTCATTAAAAACTTCTGAATTTTCTAACTTTGGCTCCTATTCGTGTGGAATATTTTCCTCATCTCCAATTTGCATATATTCTAATGTTGGAGGAACTATATGAACATCTATTGAATCATCATCAAATTTATTAGAAGTTTACTTTTGAGTCTTTTTAGCATCTTTAATAGTCTGATATCCAAAAATACAGCATCTCGACTTTTTATCATCTTTTTTTCTAGACTGGATCATAAAAGCTATAACCAAGTTGCTCTTAGCCATACCCAATGAATACACATTGTCTAGTCTTCACATCAAGCTTGGACCTCTCATTCTTAGGGATATGAATGAAGGTTTTACAATCAAACACCCACAAATGATCGTAAGAAACATCCTATCCTGACCATACTCTTTCAGTATCATACTGTAAAGGGACACAGGGTGAACGATTTAAAATATGAACTGATATGAGTAGAGCTTCATCCTAAAATCTTTTAGATAACTTTGCATGTGAGAGTAAACATATGACTCTCTCCATCAAAGTCTTGTTCATCCTCTCAGTCAAACCATTCAGTTGTGGTGTCTTGGAAGGTGTTGTTTGATGTTGAATACCATGCTCTTTGCAAAAAATGTCAAAGGGCCAAGTGTATTCTCCACCATTATCTATCTTAATGCACTTCAGTTTCTTACTTGTCTGTCTCTCAATTAAGTTTAGAAATTATTAAAGACTTTTAGCACCTGATCTTTTGACTTCAATGTGCATACCCAGGTCTTCCTAGAATGGTCATGATAAATATCATGAAATATCAATTTCCACCATATGACACCATCAATGGTCTGCATAAATTTGAATGCACCATATCTAACACATTCTTCATTTTGGGAGGGGGGAAATATTGAAAGCTACTTGTTCTATTTTCCTGCCATACAATCAGGACACTTGCCTAAGTGGACTTTATCCAATCCAGATAGCATGTTCTTTTTTACCAAAGTTGTCATTCCTTTCTCACTCATGTGACATAGTTATTTATGTCACAATTCAACTGTACTGTCATTCTCCGCTACATTCAAAGTGTCTTGGGAAAGCTTAGCATATATCACATACAGTTTTGAGTCTTTTCTTTCTTTGGCTACCACCAAGGAACCTTTAATGAGCTTCTATTGACTATTTTTGAAGATGCTACAAAAACCTTCCTCATCAAGTCTGCCAATCAAGATTAAATTCGAATGCATGTCTGGTACATACGCAACATCTTTTAAAATTAATTTTGAACTATTTTTTGTCTCAAGCAAATATCTCCTTAGCCAATGAATTTTAACAATTTACTGTCTGTCATCTTAATAGCAAAAAGTAATAAATTCTTGATAATCAAAAATAATTAAAACTAAAAATATATATAGTGATATGATAGGATAAATTTCTAATTAGAATAAAATAAAATTTATAATATTAATATAATAAAAATAATAAATTGAATTATAATTAGAATAAGATTAGTGATGATATTTTTGTCAATTCAGAAACTTAATAGGACGTTTTGGAAATCTGATGCTCTCCTCTCATTCGTGCTTTTATATATACTAACCTTTTGTATTACGTGAGTACGTTGACTATGTTTATTATATACTCATTTTTTTATCTATATAATATTAAAATATATATTTTATTTTGATTAAAATAAATAAATATAGTTAATTTGTATTGTATTTGCCCCACAAAATATTTGCAATACTACTTTTTATATACTTTATTCTATTTTTATACAATGAAGTGATTTCAGAATAAAGTTTAATTCAATCTCTAGACTTTGTTATTTAGTCCATAATTTATAAATGCAGATTTTTAAAATCTTAATAGATATCCAAAAAGAAAATCAACCATCACTCAATCTCCAACCCATGGATCCCAAATCAATATCTGTATTCAACTATAATAAAAAATAATAAAAAATTATTTTTTACTACTAGGTAAAATAAAAAAAAAATGAGACGATGATACAAATTGATAATTAAAATCACTTTGGCTATAATAACAATTACGATATTACTTACCAAGTGTATAGAGAAAGGAATATTTGCACAAACATATAAATTCTTGAAACTCTGATCAAATAGAAATATATAGTTTTATTTTTTAAAATTTTTTTTAAATATTGTTTTTTTAAGTCAAATAGATTTAGGATATAAAAAAATCAAGAAAATAAAAAATATTTAATTATCAACAGGTCATCTATTTATTGTAAGAAATATATAAATCTCTCACTAAATTAAAATGATAGTATATATTTTTTTTAAATTAAAATTTTTAACTATTTATCATCCAAAATTAATTATGTAAATTCTATTTAAAAATTTACTTTTTTAAAAGATATATCCAATCAAACCTTACAAACATAAATAAAAATATTAATAAAAATAATATCATTTTTTCTTCCTTTTTATCTCTCTCCTAAATAAAAAAATTATATATATTTACTAACTTATATTTTTTAAAAAAATATATCCAATCAGATCATACAAATATAAAAAGTAAATTTTTTTTCTTTTTCTATCTATATACTAAAAGAATTAAATATTTAATAAATAAAATATAAAAAAATTTTAAATATCTTATAAATAGTATAAATATAGATGATATATGAATAAATATATATATGTCCGGATGAGAATCCAATAATCTAATAATAATTATAATTATAATAATTAAAAATACACCAATGCATCTCTCCCTTTTCTGCAAAATGCCAAAGGGGAACAATTTCATTCTCCATAAAGTAGATATAAATCTCATTCAATATAAGAAATATATATCCTTGAAAAGAAATAATAAAGTGAATTACATGAGAGTTTTTCCCCTTTTTTTTTTTAATTTAATTTTACTTGTTAAATCACAGGCCCCAATGGCCCAAGCGCGCAAATGATTTGTTGACCAAATCGAGTTTGATAGTCTGGAGGAAAGAAAAATATAGAAATTTCGAACTTGACCCATTTTTTGCTGTTGGGCTTAATTGGATTGGATTGGTCCAATAATAGGAGAAAGCACCGACGGCCCAAAATCTCAGAGTAATAAAATTGACAGCAATAATTTAAAAAGAAAAGCCTTTAGCACTAACGTCAAAACTTTGATACTATTTTTTAAGGGTAAATAAGTATTTAATCAATCTCTTATGTTTGGCTATAATTATAATTTCATATAAATATATTAGCATTCCTATTTAGTTTATTATCCAGTATGAGCAAAACACACCAAGATATAGTCTGATGGTAACTGCATATTTCACCTCATTCGAATTCCACTGTCCAATGCTCAAAAAGAAAAATATTAAACCACATCAGAATTTGACAGAGTAATATACTCATTTATGTGATTTTCCTCAATTAAAATTTCTAATAAAAATGTATTTAGTTAAACAATGACTTTTTTTTTTAGGTGCCAAGCTTTCTTACGTATGTATACATTGTCTAATCAAACCGAATCTAAGTAACTGGACACTCTCCTCCAGTCTCCATGCCCCTATAACTTATATCCATTAGCTATATGTAATGAATCTTTTTTTTTTTAAAAAACATAAAATGACCCAAATATATTTAAAAATTTAGAAAAATTAAAAAAAAAAAAAAAAACTGACAACTCCTCTCTAACCAAAACCTGACCAACCAGATCATATCAGATGGCTAGAAATGGCAGTTTTATAAAGGTAGAAGAGGAAGAGGATGATGATAGTGATGATGGTGAAGAAGCAAAAGCGTGCAATTTGCATGAAGTGATTGATTGATTGTTTACTTCTTCTTCAACCCCATCTCAGCAAGCAAATCGCACTTTTTTAAATTTCAAGTACTTGAATTGGCCCACTGTCTTCCAAATCAAATGCTAAAGCAAATAAAATAAAACGAGGTCCTCTTTTTTATTAAAAAAATAATTATATTATAAATTGTTTTTTTTTCTCTCGGTTTTCAAATATAGTAAATTACTCAAGAATTTTAATGTTTATTTCATATTTGTTTATCTTTGTTTTTAGGATAAATGAATTAGATAAGAAAAATGAGATTTATTTTATTTTATTTAGTACTTCATTTCATAAATCATTATTGTTTTTATATATTAAAAATACTCGAAAAAAAAGTACGTAAGAGGTTAACAACTTATCAAGGTCTCCCTTTTCTTTTTCTTATTTAGTAGAAAATACTTCCATTTTAATTTTTTTTTTAAAAAAAAGAACAAAAATAAAAACACACGTGCCAAGCAAGTGAAGCCAAAAACTTTGTAAATTTAAGAGGCTGAGGGGTGAGCATTTGAACCGAATAATGTTATTTCGGTAAATATATTTTTATAGTAATTAAAAGTGAACTTCAATTAAATCGGTTTAGTTTGATTTTAAATTAGGATATTTTCAATCAAATTAGTTATAAATAAATTTAATTAATTATATATGATAATTAATTAAAATAAAAAAGTTAAATGATTTTGTATATCTAATCTGAATCGGTTTGATTTGATTTTGGTTAGATTTGAGTATTGCTCAATCCTTCTAGTTAGAAAAGCCGCCTGAGGAGTGGATGTGGGTCTACCTTGGGGCTCAGTCGTCGAGGCAGAATACACGTGTCGAAGTAACAGTTGGAAAGAGTTTTAAAAATGTATTAAAAAAAAAAAAGAATACAAATCTTGAGAGAGATTTAGGTGTCTCGTCTATTACACGTGAGAAGAGTTTGTGTGAGAGTTAGTGCACGTAACGTATGACGTCATAAAAAAGACAGCGAGGCTTGAATAACGTTCGTGTCTCTGTGTCTGCGTCTGCGTCTGTGTCTGCGTCTGTATCGAATCCCAGTTAGGACTTGTTTGACTTTGGCTTTTGTGTTTTCTCTTTTGAGGTTTTTTCTCAGAAGCCCCTCTGCTCTTTTTTTTTTTTTCTTTTCCCCATGAAGTTTGTTCCTATTTACGAAAGATGACAAATCACAAGTTTCGGTCTAGGGATATTGAACTAAGACCTTATTTCATTTATCTTATTTAAATCTCAATCTCATTTTTATTTTCCATTTCAATCTAAACTTGAACTGCAATTTAAATTGAAATTATATGAAAATTGTTTATTCAGATTAATTCAATCTCGTAAAATTTGTTATAATTTTGAATTTGACGACGTTAGTTTATTGAAATTTCATATCTCTATGCCTTTTCTTTTTTCTTTATCATTAGACTAATAATTTAGTAGTTAATTGACATTATAGTACAATGCAAGATATTAAAATTTTAAATTCTAATTATTCTCATTTCTTTTAAATATTTTTTTATGCATGAAAGCGGAATATATGTAATATAATTATCAAATAATTCAAAATTAAACATAATCGATGGGTTTCATTAGTGTGATTTCACTAATATATTTATTATAACTTTTCATATTTTTTCATCAATTTGGAAAAAAAAAATTATACTCTTCTATATACTTTTTTCTTTATCTATTTCCAAATAATAAAAATCAAATTTCACTATTATTTTCTTCCATTTTCTTTCTTCCCTGTCTTATCCAAACAAAGGGTTGAAGCTTTGCCTGGCGATGAGTTCTTCATCCAATTGTATGAGCTAACCTATGATCGCATTCTCTACCCATCTCCTACGTTCTCTTCCCTAATGTCTTGGTAAAATTAATTATTTTAATAGTTATTAACCATTTTAATAATATTTAATTGTTATTTGCTAAGTAGATTTTCATGAAAAAGTTAAGCGTTAAACGTTATGTTGGTTAACTTTTCACAAAACAGTAACTTAACCTCTGAAAGTTTGTTCAAATATTATATTTCCAAACATTATAAAAAATAATATTTAGTCAAAACGTTAAAAATTATTTAAAAAGTATTGCGGAACGTTAAAAATTATTTAAAAAGTATTGCGGAATACAACTGTAAGAGGAAAAAGAAGTGATATTTATATATATATGGATGGACACATCAAACCTGTGCTTAGACGACCCCTTCTTTAAAAAGAAAAAAAAAAATCTAGAGCATTACTCTCCTTGTTGACAAATACACACATATTATAAAAATGTACCTTCATTAGCTAGAAATTTTCTGGAAAAACTATGCAATTAGTCAATTAATTTGGTTGTTTGACGATAGTAAGAAGAAAATTAAAGAACATTGTAGAGGAAAGAGTTGACAATCTGTAAATATATGATGGAACTCAAAATGTGAAAACATGAAGAAATTTTCAGGTCTATCTGTGTTTTTAATTCTTTTCAGAGGCAAAATATCAAACAGTTGACTGGTTTAGGTAATTATGAATGTTTTCTGTAATGAAGAAGATTTGAGCTCCTCAAAGTCTGTTCCCCCACCTTGCTTTACTCTGCAAGCAACTACGTACTGCACAGTAATTTAGTTAATATTGGAAATGTGAAACAATTATGAGACCGTAGTCTTCTTATTAGTCCATGTACAAGGGTGAATGGTCCAACCCCAATGTGCAATTTTCCTTTTAATATTTCAATTTTTTTTCTAAAAGATAAAAAAAAAATACCGAAAGTGGGGAAGCATTATCATTATATTTTTATATTACGTCAAAATTAGTTCTGTACTATTTAGTCCTTCATTTCACTTTTTAATTTTTTTGAAGTTAAATGACATGTAAATAAAAAAAAAAGGTTTTTTCACACTTTTACGAGACATTTGACGGAAAAGTAGAAAAACTATAAATAAAAGGATCGTTCCGTTCACAAAAAAAATATTAAGAATGAAGTTTTGCATTTATAAAAAAATAGAGAACGAAATGATTAATTTTAGCATAAATATAATATAGAGACGTACAGTAATATTTCTTTTCTTATTTTATATCCCGAAATTCAAATACATATCATCTCATAATCATTATATTGCAATTCAAAGATATTAAAGGATTTCATTGGCAGTATTGACTATTGGAAGTGGAGCGAATTCGATCATTTATTACCGTCCGTAATTGTTCAAACGATTGCAGGTATAGGGAATGCTTTTTTTATCTTATAGTGGTGATGTTGCTATTGGGGTTTTTCTTTCAGTGGCATATTTTCCGTTAGAATAGCATATATATGCGTCTCTTACTCGCCATGATTGGGTTGATTGAGAGGCGATTTGGAGGGATGTTCGGAAGTGGAGAGGTTCGGAAATAATCCATATTCCAGTTTTTGCCTTGTTACCGAGGAATCCATCCTGTATGTCCTTCGCGACTGCACGTTTGTTAGGAATCTTTGGCTTCAGTTTATTCTCCCCTCTCTGTCCATTTCGTTTTTTAATCTAACGGATGTGGCTTCTTGGATTGCCTTTAATCTACAATAGCAATTGGACATGAATGGTGTTGGTTGGAATATTATCTTCGCAGTAACGTCATGGATGGCCTAGAAGTGACGAAATCAGCTACTGGAGGAGGGTTGATTCGAGGGACGATAAGTAATTGGATTAGGGGTTTTACAGCAAATCTAGGTCAATTGGATTAGGGTTGAATGAGCTATTGGCTTTACATTTGGACTGTCCATAGCCTGGGACGCTAATATCAGGAAGTTGGTGGCGGCTAAGATTGACAATCTTCAAGTGGCTTTAATTGTTAATGTTAATGCTGCTTCTCCTAATGACGTTGCTAACTTGGTATGGCGTATAAAGGATCTGATTGTTAGACAATGGGATGTTAAGGTGGAGCATATTTACAGAGAAGACAATGTGTGTGCTGATTGGCTGGCCCATTATAGGTCGATTTTTGATCTAGGAATGGTTTTATTAGAGCATCCTCCTGAGAGCCTGGTCAGTTTGTTTTGTTATGACCTGTGCAGGGTTTCCTATCCTAGGAAGGTTTTGATGTAATTATGTTTTTGTTTCCTCTTTTATTTTAAAAAATAAATTATATTTTTCCATTTTCACCTTCATTTATATTAAATACAATAACTATATTCACGAATGACTCTTGATTTTAAGATGGAGAGTAATTTTATTACAATTTAAAAGAATTAATTTCCATATAAAAATTCTAAACTATTTGTATTTTGAGACACATGATTATATTATTTTAATGATGTAATTATCATATGAATAGAACCTGCAAAGTTTTTCTTAGCTTAGCTTGCCAACTTTTGAGAAAGTGAGTGGAAACTAATAAAGCAAGTGTTCGAATTTTTTTTTTTTTTTAATTTTGTCTAAGAGTCAATGCAAATGAGGACATTTGTCTCTTTTGTTGTTTATTTCTGTAATACAGACTTAATTATTTATTTATTATTATTTTGATAGAAAATTATTGGAGTGCTTTCATGTTTTCAAATTTGAAAGATTCCATGGCAGTGGAAGAAAGGACAAAGGGAAAATGATTAATTAATTAATTTTTTTTTTTCCATTGATAGGAAACTTCATTTGTATTTTAAATGTTATATATCACTGAATAATTTTTCTTTTAAATGCTTAATTAAATTGAAATATTCTCTGTCTCTATGTCATCTATATCCTCCCACAAGTAAGATTTAGATTTAGTGCGTCCATATTATTATAGCTTATCTATAGGCAGGGCCAGAAGTGGCTCCCGCCTCCATAATCCGAATTTTTTTTTTTAAAATGTACTCTTTAAAATAATTAAAATTTTCATTTTTAATCCTAAAATAAAATAACGTATTTTTTAGGATTACCTGCTAATTTTTTTGATTTTTTTTTAATTTTTACCTCCTAGCGTTCAATGTTGACTTTGTTACTGCAAATATTTTGCTTTATCACTAGACTAAGTCATAATTCAATATATGGTAGACCAGCGAGGAACATGATAATTGACAAAGGCACATGACTTTTTCATTAAGATTTAATTAAATCAATAAATATGAAATTAAGCATGCTTCAGATGGGATATCAAACATTATTTATTTATTATTAATTATAACAACTTGGTAACGGTATATTATGGCCTCCATACAATAATTTTATATTTATCGAAGTTAAGGCTCTTGATTGGTGAAGAAATTATCATTTAGGGTTTAATTAGCAAATAGCTAGTGAAATATATATAAATAAGGTTTTCTCCATAGGTAAAGAAAGGTCAACGAAAAAGGGAAATTGTCAACAATGATTTGATAATGAAACTCATGTCATTGTGAGAGAAATATATGTGGAAGCTAGCTAGCAACACATACTCGTCTTCCTGAATAGTCTTATTGCCCTATCTAAAAAATTCTTTTGCTACCCTAATGTATCTCTAGATTTGAGTATATCTTTCTCTCTTAGGTGTTTATTCCATGTAAGATTTGCTTAACGTGTTACACTGTAAGGGAAATTTTTTTTTTTTTTTTAACATTAATTCGCTGCTCAATTATATGTAATCAGGGGTGAGCAATTCCCGATTTTTAACCGTAAATTGAATCAAACCGATCCATTTTTGTTAGATAGCTGGTTTAGAAATTTAGTTACCCATTGATTTGGGTATATAAAACCTTTTAATTTTCAATTTTTGGTTCGATTATTATATATGACTAATTGAATTTATTTTTAAGCCTAAAAAAAATTAATTTGGTTTAAAATAACCGAAGCTAAATCAAACCAAATCGATTTATCAATTTAAATCGGTTATTTTACCATTTGATTTTAGATTTGGATACTATGGTACTGTTTAGAATAAATGAATTATGATTGTAGAATTTATTTGTAAATGAATTCTAAGTAAAATTTATTTATAAATAAATTCTAAGTAGAATTCAAAATCAATTTATCATGTTTGGTGTGCTACAATTTAAAATAAAGAATTCAATTGAATTTCACAAAATTATATTTGCAACAATACTTAGATGAAAATTCATTTATCTTTATTTTCTAAAATAATCTTGACATAATAATTTAACAAAAATACTAATATAAATAAATCACTCATATTCCACCATAATTAATTAATTAATTTTTAAAATTTTAAATTTCATGTCCTTATAAATGTTTAAATTTTATTTTTATTAATAGATTAAAATATGTTCAAAATTAAAAATTTATTTGGATTAGTTATATACAATAGCAACTTCATACTCTTTAAAAAAATATTAGAAAAAATAAATGAGGACGGTTTAGTTAATAATATTTAAAATAAATAGACAATTTAGTCAATATAAATGTTAGTAGGTTAATACATGAAATTCATTTATAAATTCTAACAATTTTAATAGGATTTAAATTAAACTAATCAAATTCCATGAAATTCAATTCATAGAATTTAAATTCATATTTTTTTATTCTAAACACAAAATTTTAAATTTTCAAATGAATTTTGTGAAATTTATTTATTCCTTCTATAAAAATATATTCAAATAAATCAAAACCGAGCTAATTCATTTTGGTTAGCAAAATGCTAAACCCTAGTCAATTATATAATTTTTGGATATATCTAAGAATTGTGTTAAATTGTGCTAAACCCCTAGTCATTTTGAAAAAAAAGCTAGTATTGTGTTAAATTGTCTATATCTAAGAATTTTCCCACAACTTCCTATGGAATTGGTCATAAAGGTCTACTATTAAGTGGATAATATAAACAACTCCATTAATATAATATAGTACAGAAGAAATAATTAATCCATAAAGAGATTAGACTACAGAAAAATATGTTCAGTTCTTATATAAATCCAACTAATAATATAGCATTCTATGTCTTGATTTGCATCCATTTGTCTTATTTATAACAGAATCAATCATCAATGTCAAAAGTGAATTTAGAGAGGCAACTTCATACTCAACAATTTATTTGGAATACATTAAAATACAAAATAATATATTCACTTTAAAAGTGAAAAAAATGTATACATTATATACCATAGTGTATAAAAAATAATTATATTTTAATGATCATCTTCTAATTTAACATCTACTGTTACCAAAATTTCATCAAACACCGACATTTCATCAATTAACCGGCCTTAGCTATCGACTGCTACGAACAATTAAACCAAATGGATTATTGGTAATAGATCTAAGGATAATTTATTCCGGTTAAATTCTAAATGTTCCATCTAAATCAATAATTTATTGAGTTAAATAACTTATTAATTCAACTTAATTAATTAAATTTATTTAATTATTGTCTCAATGAATAAACTGAAGGTCCAATAAACTATCAACAACATAAAATATTTACACCTTACTCACTTTATTGTAATTTAAATCTTTGAACTACAATACTAATAAAAATTTTCTTCATTTATAAATTTCTTACCATCATCACCAATAATTTATTTATGATCAAACTAATGAAATCAATACGATGTGTAAAAGTTAAATTGTAATATTAATTTACAGATAAAAATAGAATAAATATTTGTCCAGATTGGATTCATAGCCAATAAAAATAAATTTTTTTAAATATTATTTTTAATTTACTATTTTTATTAAAATGTATGATAAGAAATAATTTTATTTTAATTAATTTAATCCATAAATATAGTCATGAACTCAATCTAAATAAATGTATCCCTAAAAATGATAATTAATCTTTATAAGTTGATTTAGACAAGTAATTAACAACATCATCAATATACTTTCACAATTTTAATGATCTCATCCTCTTATATGGACAAATATCTTCACGTGAACAAAGAACAATTAATCAAACCCTCTGTTTGATTTAGGTTCATATATATTTATATATGCTGTATAGAAGTAAAGGTCCTTTGGAATATTCACCATAAATATTTTACATTTCTCCTTTTGGAATTCTTTTAACAAATTTAGTAAATCTAGTTGCAGTAAAAACATTGAATTGGGTTTGATTTGTATGACCTACAAAATCTACTGGGGTCCCTCCAACTGGTCCTTAGGCCACTCTTCTTTCATTATTTTGTAATGGGAAATCTTTTACACTGTGCTCTACACCAATCACTGCATCCATATTATTTTGAATTACATTTTCAAATTATATATGTATTTACTGCAGTAACTCATGAGATGAATTTTCGGCAAAGAATCTCGTCCATGAACCTAAATATGCATGTTTACGATTCTTATTAATTATGTAATAATTTTTTAAACAGATAGGTGTTCGGTAATACAGTATTTAAGTCAATTTTTAAAAATTAAAATAATATTTTATAAAAAATTAATTTAGGACAAAGAAATGGGTACGTGGCAATTAAAAAAGAAAGTAGTGGTATGTACATGGAGAATGGTGCATGTGTGAAAAACTAGGCATAAAAAATAATTAATAAATAGAGTATGACTTTTATAATATGGTGATTGAAATTTATTTAAGTATCAAGTTGAAGCCAGTTAGTTATATATTTATCTACCCAAGCTATTACTTAGTCTTTGGTTTGGAAAATGTCACAATTAGAAGGCTGTAGCTATCAATTCAATTTCTTGAATTTCTTCTTAGTGAAATAGACTTTGGATGCCATTTGAGAAAAGAAAAAGACTAAGCAAGGTTTTATGTTAGGGTAAACCGAAATTGAAAGGTGGAAACTTCTATTAATAAGCATTTTTAAGTTTTTAATTACCTAAAAAAACACTATAATACAATTTAATTTTATTTCTCTTACAACGACACATGATGACGGTTACAAGACTGCAGGTTCGGTTCTCAAAAGGATGAAACTGAAAGCCAACTATTTTTAGGCTGTTTCTACTATGCTGATTTTGGACCGAAAGTAGATAATTTTTTGTAAATTTTTAAATTTTTTTCAGATTTATATAATAAATATTGCTATTAAAAAAATTAAATCAATTCAATAAAACAATCTTAAAGTTGATTTAAAACATTATAATAAAATAAAAAACAAATTAAAAATTTTTTTAAAAATAAAGGTTTCAAATTCAAACCGCTGGTTTTAAATTAAAATCGCCGGTGTCAATTTAAAAAAATGAAAAACCATAACCGAATTTTAAGTAGATGAATTCGATAACGGTTTAAAATAAAGAACCATTGATCATGGGTTAATATCAAATTTGATCGGTCTGATTTCGGTTCTGTTCCAGATTGAAACCGAACCGTTGTCATGCGTACTTGCAACTGATTGAACATGTCTATCATTTTGACTTGTGTACATCTTGAATATAAATAAATAATAAATAAAAAGTACAATTTCTTTGCTATAGAAAACCCCTACTCTGTCTTATACTCATATTAAAAGGAACCAACAAAGCAACCAGACCCCCACCATTTGTATACAAACTAAGAGAAAGAAAAAGGAGAGAGAAAGAGCTACTGGGTCTTTTTGTTCTTGTACTATAATTTTTTTGAAGATATATTCAAGAAAAGAGATCTCTTGAGAGAAAGACAGAGATGGGAAGAGCTCCTTGCTGTGATAAGGCAAATGTGAAGAAGGGTCCTTGGTCACCAGAAGAAGACTCAAAGCTTAAAGATTACATAGAAAAGTATGGAACTGGTGGTAATTGGATTGCTCTACCTCAAAAAGCTGGTAAGATCTCATTTATCAAATTAAAGATTTCATTTTTTTTCTCTTACAGGTTGCATTTTTTTTTTTTTTTTTGATTAAAGATTTCTTTTTCCTTTTTAAAAAAGACTTCATATCTCGGGTTTTGTTTCTTGCTTTTCTTAATTGTATGAATTATATATATGGTTATTTTTTTTATAATGATCATCATCATTGTTATTATTAGGTTTGAAGAGATGTGGGAAAAGTTGCAGATTAAGATGGTTAAACTATCTAAGGCCTAACATTAAACATGGTGAATTTTCTGATGAGGAAGATAGGATAATCTGCACTCTATTTGCTAGCATTGGAAGCAGGTACTGCATTAAATAAATATAGTTTTCATTTTTATTATCTCCTTAAGTAACATTCTACTGCTACTTTTCTTAAAAAGATCAATTAAATTCTCTTTGATCTATGTATGATTTGCCAATTAACATCTATGATTTTCTTCTTTTTTTTGAATTTTTTCCATTAGTATAAACTGCTGGTTTTGAAATAATAATGGAAGTCATTTCTAAAATGGGCAAATAAGAAAATGAAAGAAAACAGATAATAAATAATTTGGGTTTTTACTTTTTAAATTGTTTTAAAGAAAAAGAAAGAAAAGCTTGAACACATGAAGAATCTGTAATTTTTGGATAATATCTCTGCATGCATGACAAGTTTCAAATGCATTCATGTTTTTTTCTCGTCAATGGAACCTAATTTTCTTTCTCTAACATGCCAAATTTGCAGATGGTCAATAATAGCTGCTCAGTTACCAGGAAGGACTGATAATGATATAAAAAACTACTGGAATACTAAACTTAAGAAAAAGCTCATGGCCATATCTCCTCATCAGAAAAAACCCTTACCATTTCAATCTCAACCATTAATATCATCATCCCAGTCTCTTTTATCTCTTTATAATAATAAAGACTCTTCCTTTGTGTCTAATTACCCTTTTTGCTCTATTAATAAACCTTTTAATGCCAGCTTTGATCCCATTTCACCAATCCCACCAAATCTTAATTACCAAACCCAGGAAAGCTTACTGAGTACTAATCATCATCACCCTTTGCAATATTATCATCCAATAAAAGACAACAATAACAATAATTTATTAGTTTTTGGAAGTGAAGCAAGTTGCAGTTCTAATTCTGATGGAAGTTGCAGTCAGATCAGCTATGGTGGAAGAGACATTAAACAAGAAGAAATGGGACTTCAAAGCTTCATCTCAAACGGGTATGAAGAAAATCAGAAGTTCATGTTAAGTTATAACAATGGAAGTGAAAATCTGAATCAATGGGCAGAAAAGGCAAGTGGGTATTTTGGAGAAATTACTACTACTAATCCATTGGAGTATGATCTTGAAGATGTCAAGCAACTGATTAGTAGTAGTAGTGGTAGTAACAACAGTAACTATAGCAACTTGTTGATTGATGAAAGCAAGACACAAGAGAAGTTCATGTACTATTATTGAAATGATGAGAAAAAAAGAAAGAAAAGTTTAATATTATTATTATTATATTAGGTGAATGAATTTTATATATATGGACTTGTTCTTCTGACTGTAAGTAAAATCAAGAAAGATTTGATGGGGTAAGGTGGATAGATTTTCAGATAAGGGAGAGTTTGGAGTTGTTTATGGGAGTCTGTGTTGTTTTCTGATGATCAAATATGAAAAAACATTTCTTCTTTTGACAGTACATGGGTTTGTAAAAAGCTCCTTTTTATTTTGTGCATATTTCTTTTTGGGAAGTCATCATTCATTTTTATCATCATCTTTGTACTCTCTCTCACCTCTACTTTTACTTCTCTCTCATTCACTCACTAGTACTAACCTCTACTTGTACTAATTATTTGGAATATAAGTATTCATCTTTTAATATAAAAAAAATTATATTTTAGAGAGGATGAAATGAGATGGCAGAAATGAAATGGAAGCTGAGAAATATATATACTCTCAAAGTAAATACTATTCATAGATACCCTATTCTTCCTTTTGTATTGTTGGATTTTCCTTCTTAATATGATCATTTTATTCTAAAAAAAATATATTAATTCATATATACTCTAACAAAGCAATAGAATTTGAGTTCAAAACTCAAAAAAAAAAAAAAAAAAAAAAATCAAATCACAAGACTAAAGGATTTTTGGGTGCCCTCTAACTCTAGGGTTGATTTATTTGGTTTTATATACATGTATACCAAAAGACAAAGGCCAGTCTAAGAGAGTGGAATACTAAGGTAGTGCTTGGCCTATTGTAAGTTTGTGAAGAGGCTAGAATCTTTTACATGAAATAGGTCTGACTCAAAGGTGAGAACTTTGTCTCCTACAAATTTAAAAACAAAGAAGATGATGATATAAATTTTGGATTTTTGTGATACTACATTACAAAACCTTTTAAATATTCACTCAATAATTATTCATAATCTCACTCTTTTCTTTATTACCCAATTCATTTCTTAATTACTTTCATACATTTTTTAATTTAATTAAATTATTTATTTATATTGATTTTATAATGTCAAATAGATCAATTTGTTTGGTCTCGCACTCTTTGATGTGAGTGTTAATTTAATAATATATGTATACTGTTATGAGTTTATATTATGTATATATCATATAACATTACAGCAGTCCTCATACTCAAAAAAATTATATATATGATTTGAGCAAAGATCTAATTTTTTTTATATTGTTAATTAAGAAAATTTTTATCATTTGTTGGATTTATACACGTGTTTCTACTCTTAAACCGGAGTGATCGATATTACGATAAAACGATCTCGATAGATAAGGGTCTTTATTTTTTTATAACTATTTATTTTACTCTTATTTGATATAATATTTTGTCGGCGGATATAATAGTCAAAATACTACATCATCATTAATTAAATCTTGATTAATGAAAATATCAATCTTTAATCTTCTAAGAAAACTCTATTTAATCAAATGTTTTGTCACAATTTGATTGATTTCGAGAATAATTTAATATGAATATTTAAATTTAACATATATGAATATTTATTAAATTTCTCTTATCTATGTGCAAGTTAAATTAGGACAAAAATTATAGAACGGATTAGGTAATTAAGAAATATAAGTATAGACTCATTTTTCCTAATTAACTAATTAATCACAGTTATTAATTAATAGAGAGAGGCTATACTAAATATGATATAATCAAGTGTAGAGGAAGAGATTTGATGTTTCATTACTAATTATGGCTAATAGTCTTTCCAACTCAGGAAACATGAAATGGAGAATATAATATAAGTTTTATTTTTAATAAGGCAGGTATAAGTATTGGGGATTATATATATATATATAGAAAATACACAGACGTGGCAAAGAACTGAATATTTAGTCTGTGCATGGTCCTTGACGTTTCTGTATCTTTTCATATGATTTGTTTGTAGGTGACAACTGATAGTTCAACAATTTATTATAAAAAATATTGTAATCATGCAAGATATCCTGTTATCTCCACTATTTCCTTTTATTATTTTTATATTATTAATTCATCAATGATGGATTTTAAACACAAAGAAAAAAAAAAAGTGCTTTTGTAATTATTTTATATCTTACAATAGAGACTGAAAAGATAAAAAAAAAAAAAAAAAAACTAATTGTTTGAATATCAAAAAAATGCAATGTATATAGCTCACGAAATAAAGTATACAAGGGAATAGCACAATCATTTCTTCCTTCTTTGTCACCTCCTGAATTGATCTTTCAAACAGTTTATTTTTCTAAGCAAACTAGAAATAATCTGCTTGGATCTATTGCAAATGGCATGATCAATCCATTTAAAGAAATCTCAATCAGAATTCAGTCTCCTCATATGTGAATTTTTAATTTCAAACCAAATACAATAAAAATAGTGCCAATAATTCAACTTCAACCCAAACCCAATAAATATACACTTCTCAATTCATAGCACATAAACTTTCTACTTGAGTTTCAATCCGCCCAAGAAGTGCGAATGACACACTACTTCTCGTGTTTGCAAACTCTATTTTCCATCTCCAAAGAAGAAATAATTATACTCTCAATTGAATCGTTTATATTTCAATTTTTCTTCTTTGAAGACAACGAATCTATTCATTTTACGTTATGGTGTTTGCGCTGGTTAGTTTCTCTCTATTTTAGGGGAGCTTTGACTTTCCAAGTTGAGAGAGAGAGAGAGAGAGAGATTTGGGTCGAGAGTTAGGTTTTTAGTAAGTGCAATTTAGTATTTGGCATTTACACATCATTGCATGACACGTCAAATTCGACATGTCATCATATTTGGTGTCCTAATTAGTTTAATTCTTAACAATTAGCAGACCCTACAAGTCCCACTCATAACTCCGGCATTCCATGTAGGATGGCGACTCCAAAATGAAAAAAATTAATCGATTACGACACTTGCTTGCAAAAATTTTCCGTTGAGACACTGAATTAGAAAATTTTTAAAAATTTGAACACTAAATTTATAATTAAGCCTAAGTATAATTGATTATAATATTCAATATCAATATAATAATAATATTAATTTAAAAGATAAGTTATAATACATATTAATATGATAATCAACATCAAAATTATGATAATTCTTAATTAAAAAATAGAGTATAATATTATAATTATTTAATTAATACATATTAATATAATAATTGAATGACAATTAAGACCGATATTATATAATTTTAATTGAAAAGATACCTTACGATATTATAATTATTTACTAATATGTATTAATCATGATAATTGAATGATAATTAATACTAATATTTATATAATAATATAACTAATAAATAAATTTTACGTGTTACTGTTAAAATTTAAAAGTCCTATATGCTATTATAATCCCATGAATTATCACTGATAATTTTACATAATAAAAATAAAGAAAAAATATTCATTTATGAACTGCCACATATTAAATTCTTAGAAAAAAAAGTATTTACTTTGTATATATATATATATATATATATATATATATATTGATTGATTCCTTCAAAGTCTTAAATTTACATTAATGCAATGTAACGTACGAGAAAATTAATTAATTATGCTTTCTCTTTTTATATATGTAAAATTAATTAATTAAATTTTATCCAGAGAATAATGCAAGGTTTCCATATATGTAAAAAAAAAATAAAAATAGTAACAATAATAATAAAAAAAGAGAAAAAAAATCATACAATAAATAAAAATGACAGGGAATCCCTATTGGGAAGCACTCCAAAGAGGTCCAAAATAGCATTATCACAAGATCTCTGTCAGGCCACAACAGAGTTATCTGACTCCAGCCTTGTTGCATATATAGTCAAGATAAAAATATAAATTAAATAATAAAGATGAAGTGTTTGAAATCTGCATCTCATAAGAATTAGTATTAATTAAAATTGCCAGCTATTTAATCCAAATATTATTTTTTTGTTTTCAAAGTTTGATTACTTGAAAGCAGTTGGGAAAAAGGCATTTTCTAGGAATGTCTTTTCTAGTGTAAGTGTAAAGGTCAAAAAGTGTGGTACCTACTGACAAGTCTGATTATCAAATATTTAATCACTTTTATTAATTTAATATAATTGGATTTGTTGTCAACACAGATGGAGGTTTTGGAAGCTTGCATGAAGAAATGTGGGATTACAGAGAGCATCTGCCCTTCTTTAGGGAGCCAATAATGTCAACATATATTATAATTACACCTTTGCTTCAAAACACTTCAGAAAAAGAAAATAAAAAATGAATTATATAAAAAAAATGAATTAATTGGGATTTTAAGTCTGATGTCCACTATTTTCTTTTTTCATTTTATATTTTTTATGATATTTTTTTCTAATTTTGATTGTTAAAAAATAAATTTGATGCCATGTGCATAAATTAACTTATGTGATATTTGATCTTCTAGATTAATTAGATGATCATGATGATGATTGCTGATGAGTATATAAAAGAAGAAAAGTCTTAGTGTGAACAATGAAGAATTTGTTGCTAACAATGATTAGTTGTATTCACATGGCAACTCAACCATGTTTGATGTTTCAAAGAAATTTTAGGACATTGCCATAACTAATCCTCAGAATTTGAAGCAATGAAAATGAAAGGTTTTGAAGGGCAGATTTGAAATTTGAAGTTTAAATTGTAATCTTACACTTATTGGTAAGTTTTTTTATTATAGTATTTAGCGACAGATTTTTAAATTGCTTTTAGCATTTTGATCGGTCAAATAATCAAATATTATGTTTGATAATATTCGATAACATATCGTTTGAATTAATTTTTAAAGATTTTTATAAAAAAATAATTCATATAATATTTAATTTTTAACCTTTCGTAAAACACTATTCAAATTGTTAATGGTAAATGCTATTAAAGGATCTATATATATTATTTTCCTTTTCTAATGACTTACTTTATGGTGGAAGATATATCAGGAACAAGAAACCATTAAGTCCTAAAAATCATTAGTCTATGATTGGTTTTCTAGCATTTCAAAAACTCCAACAGAAGGACCATGGCTTTGAATTTGTAGGGCAACCCCACATGCATAGCCTTTTCTTAAAAGAAGAAATCCACATGATGCTCTAAAGAGTCAACATTCATACTAATAATAAAATATTATAAACTTCCTTTTCTACCTAGACCAAACCTTGAAGCCTTTGGCATTTAGGAGGATGGTCACACCCATAATAATCATTTAAGGTCAGGCAAAGAAGCCAATTGGGATAAGTTCCTTGAGAACCAATGTCAGTTTTATTCAATACCTTTGATAGAGACTTTTTACAAGTCACATTTTGCTTACAACAGCAATTTTGACTTCTATTTGGTCTTGTGCCTTATCTTGTTTACCCTTGTTCTTTTTTCTTTTTTAAAAAAAAAGGAAAAAGAGATGGTTGTGAATTTAAACTTACTCTTGGTGAAGGGTAAAAATCAATATTATGCAATTGAGTTTCCATTTAATTTTGGAAAACAAAATTTACCTCAACAGATTTTTTTGGAAATATTTAACGTTTAGAATGCTGAGAGAAAAACAATCGGTATGATGATATTTTTATTATCCAAAAGAAAATTAGATTATTTTGAAGAAAAATATTTATTTTTAAAAGGTAAATCTTTTTTAGACATCAAAAAAATTTATTAGAACTTTAAAAATATATATTATTAATTCATCATTCTTAACCTACCTTAGTCATTAATTATTACCACTAGTCATCGGCTATCCACTGACAATCATAAATGATTAGCAAAATTTATTATTTTTATATATCTTTTTCATATTTAACGATAAAATTTTAAAATGTAAAATTTAATTTATCTTATAAATTAAATTTTTTTATTCAAGATTACTATAAACAAAATGGAGTTATGGCTAATTCATCCCAATTCCCAAAAACTAATTTAAGAAGAGGGGATTTGCTAAATGTGATATTAAGAAAATGGCTTGATCCTAATTCACCTCACAAAATATATTATTAATATAAAATTAAAAGTAGTGAAAATTAACTCAATTGGCCATACAAATTATTTATAAGATTTGATTTTTACTGTCAATATAAAAAAAAAAATGATTCTTTATACAAAGATAGGAAATATAATATATTCGTCTTAAAATAATATCTAAAAGAAAATTTAGAAGTCAATATATGTATAGGTATAAAATGATTTAAGATTTATCGATCAAGTGGAGCAGTAGACACTCGTTTTCACGCCATATCATGCAACAAAAAGAGTAATAACATTGTTTATTGCTTTCGGGCCATATTATTTAATATTCGACTCCGTTCTATTTATATAAAAAAAATCAAAAAATTTTCTAATATATTTTATAAATTTTTAATTTATCGTAAAAAGATATTAAAGTGACTTTAATTTTTAATAAAAAGTGATAAATGATGAGAGAGGTCGAGAGTGTAACTTATATAAGTCTTTTTATTTATTTAGATTTTCAATAAAAAAAAATGCAGGCTATTTAATTGCAATTATGTACTAAAATTTTAAAATCAAATTTAGATTAGAAAATTGGCATCAAAGTTGAAAGAAAGTTTGGAGTCAAAATTTTCAACCTCAATTCTTTTATCTTGCTTTTCTAAATTTATGTATTAAAAAAAAGAAATTTGGAGTCAAAATTTTTAAAGCTAAATTTATTTAATGAAAATAAATTTACAACTCTAAAATTGAACCTGCAAATATTATGGACACAACCATTCCTTGAAATTTACTTACAGTTTCAAAAGATGTACCCATACTCAACCATCAATCTTAGGCTTGATTTTCTTGTCATCCACTGAACAATCGCCTTTTATTGAATTTGAAACCATACCACCACCAAGTAATGTTCCAGAAAAGGTTAGCAACAAGGGGAAAAGTATAACTGAAGATGTGAAAAATATAGTTTATTTGTTATCATGTTCTAAAATTGAAAAAGTAAGTCATATGCTCAAAGTATTTATAAAATTGCAGACAATTTGTTCATATCCACTAATACAATTTATAGAATTTTGCATATGAAAAAAATTGAGCACAAATATTTTTATTTAAGCAATGAAACTAAGATTCAGCTTATGCATCTCTCTCTCTTTAGCCATTTAAAGAATTCACCAGAGTAAATATAAATAGGCACAGCTATTTTTATTTAAAGAAAAATTTTTCTCCGTTCAAGATTTATTAGAGTTATGAGTAAATTTCACTATTTATGCATTTTAAATTTTAAGAATAAGTTTGTTGGTAAAATTTGATTTGTCTGTATAATGTGCTTGAATATTACATTTTTTTAATATACGGTTCAAATCAATTTATAACCATCGTTTTCTTAATGCACGACTCAGTCAATTTATAAACATTAAATGTCAACAATAATAATATCTGTTACTTTTTTAAAATACTCTTAAAGTCAAAGTTTAATCTATAAACTAAAATAAGGGCATATTGCACTTTCATTTTGGCATTAGTTGCAAAATTATCATAATATAAAAATTTCTCTATATAAATAAGAGACCCAAAAAAAAGAATTTTCTATACATAAATGAAGAGTACTAAATAACTAATTAGTCCTCAGATTGATTATCATTCATAATTCCATTTTCTTATTTAATAAATACACTTGCTGATTTCCGAAATTTAACCTTATAAACTATTTAATTCTTTTAAAAAGTACAGTTTTAGGCATTATGACTATTTGACTCATTCCGTTTAATTTTACTATTTAATCCTCCACATTTGCTATTAATTGCTATTTAATCTCTCCATTAATGGTAAAAATAACATTTTTAATTGGAGAACTAAAACTATTAAGTATACTTACCAAATAAAAGAAATCAAGTTACAATAATAATAATAATAATACTGAGGGGCTAAATACCATTATTCTCCGAATATTCATTGAATTGTTTGTTAACTATTCATGAAAGTCACAGGTTTACCAGTTCAAGCACTTTCCTGTGAAATTTAAGAGAGAAGAAAAAAAAAATCATAGCACATCACCATATTTTAATTTATTAGTAATATCAATTAGAATTTGACTTCTATTTTCAATAAAATAACTATTGTCAATTTATAATATAACCACCACCAAATTTGCAATAAGTAAACCCACCCCAAGTAATCATTTTTTAATGCCTCAATTATCATAATAGTTGTTAGCTGTTTAATTAGCGTTTCATCAATTGTTAAAGAAGTAACGTTTTATAATCTGCTTCCAAACTCTGAACTATCATAAATCGCTGCACCACCAAACACTAATAATAATCAAAATACTAAAGGTATGTGAATATATATTTGATGTCAAACATAGTCTAAATGTTGTGCAAGCAAAATTCTGACTGTCCATCTAGCTGTAAAATCCAATATTGTAAAAAAGACTTGATGCTAAGCATTATTGTGTCAGAAGAGTGAAGAAGAAAAATTAACAAAATTATAATAAAGCAGCACTAGCCATTTGAAATTGGCTAATGGTAGGTTCCAACCAATTTGGGGGCCAGGTCATCTACCAATAGAAATACTAATCAAGACTTTCATTTGTTAAATAAGAACATAGGTCATCTACCACAACTACATGTTCCACTTTTATTCTTCTGTTTTTATGATCCAACGTTGACAAGCATAAGCAAACGCATGCGACAAATGGAAAACTACAATACAAATTTTGTTACCAAACCAAGTTTTCCATGGGGTGAATTCAAGGAAATTCTTCTCTGAGTTTGGAAACGCTCAGATTTTTCCCGCAACAAGACAAATTGCAGTTGAAAACAAACCTATCCATCAACCTCATAGGATAACAAAAAAAAAATTTAAAGAAAAAATTCCAACGGAGGGGATCGAGAGAAGCAAGTCGGGTACTCCCTCCACTCATTCACTTTATTTTCTTGACCTTTGAAAGAGAGAAAGCAGACCCTTTAAGTTGTCAAAGGACATCAAAAACTACCAATGAGCTTTGATTCAGTGGTGGTGCAGTCATCTCTATGGCTGTAAACCCTAGCAAAAAGGCAAATCATATTGGGGAAAAAAAAAAAAAAAAACATACTAGGAACTCCTGGGAAATCTGGCAAATTTATCACTTCTATACCCAAAAGCAGGCAATATTAAAGATTTACAGTAACCAGGTATGCCACAAATGAGCGGTAAACTAGTTGCATGACAACAGGTAGTGCGGGCATCCCTCATTGATGCTTTTATATAAGAAACTAGACATACATAGCCCACAGCAAAACTGTACAAACCAGACTATGTGGAGGAAACAATATAAAAGTGACTCCATGCTAGAGGAACATTTAGGGAGTAAGAGCAGGAGAAACATGTTTCTATGCGAATAATTAGACATGTAGCTCTCCAGCAAAATGTGTACACCGATGTGAAGGAAACAAAATAAAGCGACTCCATGCTTGAGGGACATTTAGGGATTAACATCTGGAGAAATTTGTTTCTACAATGTAAAGAATTAGACGTATAAAGCTCTCCAGCAAAATGTATCAACTAGACTGATGTGAAGGGAACAGTATGAAGAGACAACACACTGGCAGGATATTTAGGGAGCAAGGAAGAGCTAGAGAAATATGTTTCTATGAAGGAAAGAATTAATGGTGGAACAATAATGTGGCAATAAAGATGTTGGGAAATCTACAATCAACCAAAAGCAGGAAGAAGAAAAAGATTAGAATTAAATAGGAAGAGAACAACGAAAAAAAACTACCTTAAGTTTGTTTGTCATTATCTCAGGCTGCACCGCTAGTTGTTTTCTCAATAGTCTTGAGGTCAAAAATTTCAATCCAATAGCCATCTGGATCCTTGATAAAAGCTATCCCTTTCATTTTTCCTGGATATAAACTCACTGATGTGAGGCGCATAACTGAACAACACATATGCATTTGAAGGATGCAAGACTAAATGATAAATATATTCTCGAACCTCTACCAAAGAGAACTCGGCCCTGCTACTCGGGTAGCCCACTAAAGCCATGCTGGTTACATTACAGATAACACAAATTTCTGACCTTACCTTGGTTGAAGAAAAAAAGAAGGATGAAAATTTTTTTACCAAAGAAAAGTATATGGCAGCAACTTACAATTTGCTGCCTGAAGTGAAGGTCGTATTGAATGATAAAATCAGACAGTCCATAAATTCCTAAATAGTAAATATAATCCCTATTACATTCCCCTTTAAATCCTAAGTCATAAATTTGACTCTGGTTCTGGTAAGTTCATAGTGCTTAACCTTCAAAAAACCCAGATACAGGCATTCTTATTTCTAGCTTTGAGTTTCCTTCTCTTTCCCTCTATGTTCACAAGCCTAAAAAAGGCATGATCACATTTTTCACCATTTATTTCAAAGTCAAGATATTTTTTATTGGATAAAAACCTTGAAATTTAAACTGTTATAGGTTCCATGGACAACAAAATATCACCATTTAGAAATGACTGCCATACTGCCTTGCTTTTCTTACTGAACACAGCCTATTTAAACCAAACACCACATTCCATAGAAACTGCTGCCTACAATTTAAAAATGATGTTTATGCTCATTAAATGATATTGACCAAAGAGACTGCCTACCGTCGTTAGGTTTTTTTGCAAACTCCACTCCTAGATGTTCAAATCTCTCGCATGCTTTGTACACATCATCCACAGTAATACCAATATGTCCTGCAGAACAAGGTTAAGAGAATTTCAAATCAGTCATGCTTGTGAAATAAATATATTTCCTACCGAAGGAGAATACATTTATCTTGAAGATTGTCAACTAGACTCTCTCTAAAGGACACAGCAAAAGTTATAGGATACATTTTAGTGATTAGCATGCTGCTTTGCTTGCTATTATGGTTTAAAAAGAAAAAAAGAAACACTCTCATTCTACAATGTAATTGGTGAAAATTCCAATCACACTTATTCAAAGTAACCAAAAACTGATGTGGCAACTTGAGATTTGCAAGCATTCGACAAAATTGCTTTTTGTGGGGCAAGGAAACTAAGGCTATGTTTGATAACACAATTCAACACTTAAAACTAAACTTGTCTATGCTTATTACTTTTAGGTTGTTTCATAATGCTTTATCCATATCTATTAAAAGTTTGCCAAAATTCACTTAACAAAACGAGTCGAGATTTTCTCTTTGCACTGAATATAACAGGTCATTGAGCTTTTAAACAACTTTGCAATTTAGCAATTTGAGCACTTACATAAGGTTTTTAAAAATTGTCCTCACTTAATTTTCAGTTTTACCAAATACCGCCTAAATCTCTAGTCACCTAAATCATGCAAATATGTTTAATGGCATGAGCATCAATCAACAGTCATAGTGAGACAAGATTCACTAAGCAAAACATCTAAGCTACAATACAAAAATTATTACAAGAGTAATAAGAACTAAATCCTAATCCCAAACTAGTTGGTGTCGACTATATGAATATTTTTATTTCCATTTTGCTATGTCTGCAACTAAGTCTGCACTAAGCCAACAAGTAGTAGGCCTTTTGAGACAACTTCCCTTCATTTGGTTCTAGGTTTACCTTTTCCTCTTTTACACCCTCCGCCATCAACGCATCATTATGAACCAGGCACATGGGGTCAGTAGGACATAAGTAAACCATTTCAGATGTCCTCACATTTTATCCCCAACTTGTGCTATTTGCACCACTTTTCAGATATCATTGTTCTAATCTGTTCGGTCTTGTATAAATACACATCCATCTTCACATCTGTATTTCTACAATGTTCATCTTGTGAATATGTTGAACCTTTGGGACCCAACATTCACTCTCGTATAACATTAGAGGTCTAACCATCACAAGTTCACCACCGTTCCATTAAAAAATTATTATTCCTAAAAATTCAAGACAACATCCTCAAAGTGGTCAAATTAAGAGCATTTTAGGAGTTCTCTCAACCAGATCAGATTTGTGTGGGTATCAAATCAACAAAACAGCATATCAAACGATTAGGTTCTAACTATCTAACACCCTTAATATATTTCAAACAATATACATTCCAACTGATCAGAAGATTTACATACCAAAACCACGAGGATCTGAATTTCCATTGTGATATCCTTTGAAGTCAGGATCACTTTCAGTACCCCAATTACTGTAAGAAGCATTTGATTGTTAGATGTATAAATAACAAAAGGGAACCATCAAAGGACAACCTTGAAGATGGAGGGAAAAAAGGACGTCATGCAAATCCATCTTTCTTACTGAGTTAGTTCAATTGTAGCCTTCCGACCAAAGGTCCAAACTGTTCTTTCAACTGGGTCATTTGGAGATGATGTTGTATCCTGCACAAACAGATATGTATATCATAAATGTGAAGAATTATAAAAACATATCCAACATACACAGCATCAAAGCGAGAGAGAGAGAGAGAGAGAGAGAGAGAGAGAGAGAGAGAGGAAATGCAGGGGGAGATTGCAATCAAAATTCATTGACACTAAAGCACTAATAATGCAAGGTTCTTACAGATATGATGTAATGTCAATTACCTCATAGCCCAAAAAGTACAAGCTGAACTTCATGTCAGGAAAATCCAACCTCTTAAGCAACCTAAAAAATTTTAACAAGAACAGTCATTAGCCCTGGAGAAGGCACAAGTTTTAAACTTGAAACATCATTAGTATCATCCCAATTTACAGATTGAATATAGCTTACCTATGCATCAGAGTTATCAGCATTGATAAATTAAAATTTGTAAAAACTAGCAGTATTTGCATATACCACATCAGGTGACATCATCGTAGTGTCCCAGAGAAAGGCCCATTAATTGAGAGGGCCTGGTCCAAGCAAGAACATATGGGAAATAGTACAGTATAGAAACCTATGGGATAAATGGTGTCATGTTGAACATAAAAATTAAAATAAGACATGCAATAGTACAGTACCTTAATCCCAAACTGGTGGGTAAATGGATCATTCAGAAAAATGAAGGGGGAAAAATAAACATGATGAAACACTTTAACACTTCAAGATGTGAAATTATAAGAAGGATGGAGATGAAGCCCATCAGACTCCATCAATTGAAGGACTTCAATGAAGCCACATAGATCCCTCCAAATACAGATGGGCCATATATTTCATCTGGAACTTGATCTTTTATTGGTTCACACTCTCTCGTGTAATAGCATCATCAGTATTTCAGACGGACCACACATTGTTTTGTATCGAAGATTAAAGGAATGCTGGGGGGGGGGGGGGGGGGGGGGGGGGGGGGGGGGGGGGCGG